>CM074950.1:758760-763760 GCA_037577455.1 Pangasius macronema
CGCAGCAGCCCTCAGGAGAAAACGCTCAAAACTCTCTTAATATCTCACAATAATAATATCTCACAATAATAATATCTCACAATAATAATATCTCACAATAATATCATCACAACTTCAACTTGAAATGTCTCAGAATATTGAATTATTGCCTAAAAATTATCTTAAAATTTCAAATGACCTCAAAATCCTCACATAGTATCTCAATATTCTTACTGATTATCTCAAAATCATGATTTATTATCTCACGATGTTTATTTATTATCTCACTGTGATGATTTATTATCTCACTGTGATGATTTATTATCTCACGGTGATGATTTATTATCTCACTATTGATTTATTATCTCACTGTGTTGATTTATTATCTCACGATGTTTATTTATTATCTCACGATGTTGATTTATTATCTCACTACTGATTTAACTCAAAATGTTGATTTTTTATCTCAAAGTGTTGATATTTCCAAAATGTTGATTTATTATATTTTAATATCTTTTATTGACTTTTAACAATATTTTGACTTATTATCTCACACTGGCCTTAATGTTTTATTATTTTAAAATGGATTATGGTGTAAATTGTGTTGTGCTGATGCAGTGATTACTCCCGGATCAGGAACATGTGAAACATCTCACCTGGTAAACAAAAATAAAGATTTATTATGTTTCATTTTTTTTACTTTCCTGACTGCCAGAGAATGTTTTAAGAAGCGCTTGTGATTGGTTAACACACGCTAGCCCGTGACCTTTGACCCCATCTTTAAACATTGATCGCTTTGCTCTGCCTCCCACCGCACAGGGAGAGGGAGCGATATGTTTGTGTTTTGAGTAATAAAGAATAAATAATAAAATATATGCTATGTGTTTTTTCTGTCTCTCTGCCGGACGAGTGCGTCGGCCACAGCACTCTCAGATTCTACGCCATCTGGGGAAACCGGCTTCCACACGCCGTCCGTAACTGTCTCAGTGAACACAGGAGTTAACAAAGAGCTGAACTGAAGCAGAACTGAAAAAGACAAAGCTAATATTTAAACTGATTATTATGATTTGAATTAAATCACTTCTCACTTCAGTGTCTCACTTTACGCATTTTATTCACATGCTTCCGAGTCTGGAGATTTTTTGAGATTTGCAGAAACCTTGGAAGCATCTCAGACTCATTCTGCTCTAGACTGCTGAACGCTTTCCTTTTATTCCTTCAGTGTTGTAGCTCCTGGATAAATCAGCGCGTGTCTTCTGTACATTCGATGTGAAGAGAGTGTCCTTTATGTGTCATGTAAATAAAGGCTGAATGGGCGGAGCTCAAGTCTCTACGCGGCTGAAACTGATTCTTGCATTTTGAAATATGATATTTTCATGCCTGAGTCACGGATCTGTTCATCATGCTGTCTTTTTTCACACTGCAGTGATTTCCCTGTACCCCACATGAAGGTGTTTTCTGATTGGTCAGGAGTTTGGTAGCGTGTGCTGTGATGGACATTTCTTATCGGTTCTCCTCGACGTTCTTTAACCGCTGCTGGTCACTAAGCCGAGCCGCCGTCCTTCACTGCAGCGGGTTTCACATGAAGTGTGAGAGAATTCATCTCTGATCACTGTGCAGGAGTTTATCCCTGACAACACACACGCTCTCCTTCCCCGAGCACGCATGCGACATCTGTGTCTAGTGAAGTTTCTGTACGTTCGACACTCAGACGTGGACTGAAGTCAGAGTCAGGATTTTCCATGAAGCATCAAATCTGCAGATAAACCAAATCCATTCCAGGAGAACACACACTCCGTGTCCCCAAAACACGCCACGACATGTCACACATTTTATGCGTTTATAGTTAATGTTGAGGAACAGAACGAGTGAGTTCCTGTTGTCGCTTACGTTACAGCAGCTATAAACACTCGTTCCCTCACCAGCCGCTCTTTATTCTCCATATCAACTGAGAAACCGCAGAGAAGCGTAAACTCCTCTGTCCTGAAGACGTCAGAAACCTTAAAGCTACGGCTTCACCTGACTGTTACAGAGCGCTGACACTGGAGACTCCTTCCATAAATATATGTTAAATAAACATCTCCTTGCAGAAAATTTCACCATATCAACGATTTTTAAAATTCTGTTTATTATTATTTGAGCGTCTAGTATACACGTCCCTGTGAAAGAGCTGTTACTATAGAAACAATAACGCGTTAGAACAGGCGCATTAGTATAAACCTGTGATGTGCAGCTGCACTACTGTCAGAGCTGCTGTTATAGAAAATTAATCAACACCTTCTGACCAATCACAATCCAGCATTCTACAGTGTTTAGGTTTAAATCTGCTTTACACTGTATGCTTTTTATCATGACGAATGAAGTGAAATTACTGTAACAACCACGAAGATGATTATTTTCCTCAAGACAGAAGGAGTCTATATGCACTGGCTGGGATTGGGCTGACACCACATGAAAGGGGCGTGGCCAATGGGTGGAACCAGGAGCCTTGAAACTCTCCCTACTCCCTAATCCCTCGGTAGTGAGCTAACCACTTAGGGTCGCTCTGATCTTTTACGAAAGAGTCAGGAGGAGATTCAGCTGGAATGTGATGTTTCACAATGAGCTGACTGTTCAGAGCTAATGCATGTCTGATCCACAGACACACCTGCCTCATCCCTGCCTTACACACACACACACACACACACACACACACACACACACACACACACATAGATTTACCAACTTAGTTTGTCTTCTTCCTGTAGCATTAGAAACATTCCTGTTTAACTGATGTAGTAAATCTATACAGAAGCAGAACATGCCATCCAGTTTACGTCCAGTGACAACTCAAAGGTTTTCCCTGATTTAGGAAACGACTCAAAACTAAATAAAGTATTCATTCAGATCTTTAAAATTTTGAAAAACTCCAGCTTTCTCTCACTTTCTGCCCCTTCTGAACCAGGTCTGATTACAGTGATTAGGCGTCTGAGTCACAGAGCGCCTGTGTGTTGTGCGACTGTGTCAACATCATCATCCTCGGCGTAATGAACGTTGGGCAACACTGCAAAGACATCGCGGCTTTAACATTCCCTCAGATCCTCAGTGGTGTTTTGAAAGACATCATGAAGGGCTCTGTGTGTGTGTGTGTGTGTGTGTGTGTGTGTGTGTCTCTTTGAGCCATCTCTCCACTCCCACACTACACACACCTGCTCAAAGAACAGCACCCTCGGTCTCGATGAACATTTCATATTAAACCAGTCATTTCCAATCTTTATATCACTGTATTGTGTGCTGATAAAACACACTGCACTAAAATGTTTAATACATTATTCATCATCTGAGGAAAAGGCATGCACACACACACACACACACACACACACACACACACACACACACACACACAGATTTTAGCTTGAGGGTGAAAAAGTAAAAGTTGGTCCTGCTGGTGCTACTGGAGACTCCTTCAGAATGATAATCAGAAAAAAGTGAATAGATTGATAGAATAGATGAGTGAAGTTTTCCAGAAAGACAGCATAGAATAAAGAAGAAAATCTTCCTTTACTGCAGAGAAAACAGCCGCTTCCATCTCAACTATCAGCTATGTCCTTAACCAGGATGAGCCCTCAGCTACCTTCTAGAAACATCTGTCTTCCAGCGGTTCTGGGTTTATTCTGTGTACTTTCTGCAGTGTTTTGAGATTATTCCTTGTCACACTGTATGATAGCGTTCGAGGATCTTCAGTGAACAATCACACGTTAGAGAATTCAGACTGTGTGATAGCGTCTGTCTCCATGTCTGATTGTTCACTGAAGATCCTCGAACGATTATAGAAAATTACTACATTCTGTTTTTGCCATCAATCAGCATGATCCGGGAATTAACTTGCGCAGAACTCAGGCTCGGATAAGCGTGATGAGGTGATGAGGAGATTTTGAGGATGTTTTGTTTATGTTTCTCCATCACCACTACTGTATTTGTAGCTGTCCTGTGAGTTTGTCGTCCTTCTGTTGGTGGAATTTAGCCGAGTGTTGTAGCAGCACTTTCACATTTTAATCACAAAAAGATTTTAAGATTTTACAGATTCTAAGATCGCCCATCTCAACTCGCCACACAAGAGTTCTTCCACGATGTGCGATTTTTGCTGTGGTAGCAAAATTGAGCTAAAAATCGCAAAGCATAAACCGGAAAATTTTAGCATTAATTAAATTTGCCAAACAATTTGTCACTTAGGAGTTCCCTTAGTCCAACGTTCCCTGCCTCTGAATTGTACATGGGCATATGTGATCTCTGGATATACGCAAGGTGGAAGAAAGCACCACCTTTTTCCATCCACACAGGTTTATATCAGTTACTGAGTTCCTCAGACATCCCCTAATGTTAGGCTGCCATCAGGTAATCCTTTCACACTCCTGCTTGGGATACAGGTGAGTTAGTAACCTGGAGCTTCCACAGGAATCTATTTCCTGTTCCCAGTTCCAGAGCTACAAACCTGAGCTGACATGGAGATCGTACATAATGACACGGTCTGTTACAGACTGTTATATTCAGAGCAGAATTTATCGGGATCTCGTACAGCGTGCCGAGTAAACATGACCTCGTCACGAGAATCAACAGCACATAGTGATGCTTTACGGTTTAGTTAACGGCCATGTGATCATTCCGAGCTTTTATTATTTATAGAAGGAGTCTTCAATCTTATCCACAAAGGGCTGCAGACTTTTATTCAAACCAAGCAGGAGTCACATCTGATTCCACTTCTTAATCAGTTCGTCTTTGTCTCCAATCAGCTCTCAGGTGTGCCTCCTGTTTGTCTGGAATGAAAGCCTGCAGACACAACGCTTTGTAAAAATGATCTAATATGATAAATATCTGTCTTATTGTTTGTACTGATGACTTATTTATTTTCTTATGGAGGAGAAATAACTGATATCAAGAAGGCCCTGGAGCTCCTGAAACTTTACATAAGCCAATTATAGAATCCCTGAAATACATGAATGTGTTTTATTCTGAGTAAAAATAAAAACGTCCCTGTTTTTCTG
>CM074950.1:841747-851747 GCA_037577455.1 Pangasius macronema
CTGTAGTTTTCTAATGTTTTAATTCTTTTTTTATACTTTTGATGCTAAAAAAACAGCTGAAGAACATCTCTATACCTTCACCCTCATTAAACACTCCCTCATGAATATGCATGCATATGCAAATGAGGACATATGTAGCTCCGCCCACAAATCATTGAAAAGAATGTGAATTTAGGGAGGAAATGTGTTTATTGGAGCAAATGCACAAATCTGGAGATGAGTTTAAACATTTAAACACCACACTGTAGAGTTCAGGAGGCTTTTAATGACTGTGTGTGTGTGTGTGTGTGTGTGTGTGTGTGTGTGTGTGCAGATTTTCCACGTGTGGAGCTGAAATCGAGGAAAACGTGTTTCTGGCGTCACCAGCGAGGATCTCCCGACACGTACTTAGCCACCATCGAGGCCATTTATTACTTCCTGAAGGATTTCCACATCCACTGTTTACGGAGAGAGTACAGAGGAGAGTACGACAACCTGCTCTTCTTCTACACCTTTCTACACAAACTGATCAGAAAAGCCAAACAGGGCAGAGTGTGAGGAGGAGAACGGCTCTCTCTCTCTCTCTCTCACACACACACACACACACACACACGCACACACACACACAGAAGTTCCATGATCAGTGGTGTTTGAGTGCTCAGGCAGCCAGAATTGCTCTACAGTAAACCCACCTGCTGTATTAGTGATATATTTTATTTCCAGATCAGCACATGGAGCTGAAGCCACGTGTTGTGAGAGTGAGAGTGTGTGTTCGCTTTATTATTTTGTGCGCAGGAGAGTGTCATGTGTTCGCTTTATTACTGAGTGGGCAGGAGAGCGTGATGAGGAATAAATGTCATTTCTCCTAATTGGTGCCGAGGGTGTCTCTGATCTTAGCCTGCAGACTGTCGCAGGTTTTCTTGGCGTCTCCGAGCAGCATGGCCGTGTTGGGTTTGTAGAAGATGGGATTATCCACAGCGGCGTAACCCACACCCAGCGTCCGCTTCATCACGATCACCTGTGCACACACACACGCACACACACACACACACCTTACAGTTAAAGGTTATGAAAGCTGTCAGTAGCAGCATCTTCTCCACGTGTGAATGAATTTAGCTCTTTTTTGTCGTGACCAGCGTGTGGACGTGGCCGAGGCTGCGCTGTTTGAAGGCCAGTAGCCAAGCTCTGAGATGTTCAGCAGTGGTGGATACTTGGCAATCTTGGTCATATAGGTTTCCTTGAATCTATAGTCAAAGGTGTAGCCTGTCTCTGGAACAAACACCTTTCTGGACTCTTCATTTACAACAACAACAACATGAGGTGGTGTATTAGCAGTAAAAGGTAATGAAGCATTGGTACACGGACTGCTGGTACCTTCTCACAGAGGGAGGTAAAGGGGTTGTTCTGAGGTCTACTGTTCTACTGCAAGGACTTGGGGCTCTGACGCTCTGGCTGATGGCTCCTTGTGTCTCTCTAAGTCCAAAAACAGAGAGGAGCGAGCCGTGTGTGTGTGTGTGTGTGTGTGTGTGTGTGTGTGTGTGTGTGTGTGTGTCAGGTTCTGACCTGTTTGGACTTCCACACCTCCAGCACAGGCATCCCGGCGATGATGGAGTTTGGATCTTCCTGAGCCGCAGAGTTCACCGTGTCATTGGCTCCAATCACAAGCGTCAAATCAGTCTCTGAAACACACACACACACACACACACACACACACACACACGGGGACTTTAAAGCAGTCCAGGCTCAGCTCTGCATGATTATCAGCTGTGTGTACACTGTTGCTCCAAAACATTGCATGTCTGTACACAATTAAAGGATGAAAATGAATCCTTACAGAGTCAACACACACACACACACACACACACAATTGCTTGGACATGAAGCAAGGTTTTCTGAGAACTTCACACAGTGTTAATGTCATATCTGAGCTCTGACTTGGATCTGTTGACTCGGAGTCTGTTCATTACGCCGCTGTGTTTATATGAATATGACTCGATTATGAATCAGTGACTCACTGTTTGTTCTGTAATCACTGTTGATGTAAATAAATTACTTCTTCAATCTTATCCTTTAAATTGTTGAATCATTTCCTCGTGTGGTTGGATGGAAATGATGAAATGAATGTGACTCTCTTGAATCACTGCCAAAGATGTGTTTTATTTATCACCATGACTGATGCCAACGTAAATGTGTGACTCTTTGTTCTTATTCATTTTCCTCATGACAAAATACGACTCAGTAATTCTTTAAATATCATTTCAGAGATTCCTGAATCATTGCCGCGATTCATTTTAGCGCTGCGATTGATGACAACGTGAATAACTGATTCCTCATATTTCTGGGGAAGGACTGAGATTAATGTCTCTCAGGACAGAATATGAATCAGTGATTACACAACATTTCAAGGATTGGAATCTCAGTCAAAAGATTTTAATACGGTGCAGAGATTCCTAACTTTATTTATAGGCTGTGGTTGACAAGTGAAGATAAACCAGTGATTCCTCCTTTAAATAAATCACACTCGCTTCTCTGTATGGATTTTAGTCCACTGTGAGGCAGTGCCAGTGAATCAGTGGATCAGTGAATCAGTGGATCAGTGAGTCAGTGAATCAGAGGATCAGTGAATCAGTGGATCAGTGAATCAGTGGATCAGGGAATCAGTGGATCAGGGAATCAGTGGATCAGTAAATCAGAGGATCAGTGGATCAGTGGATCAGGGAATCAGTGGATCAGGGAATCAGTGGATCAGGGAATCAGTGGATCAGGGAATCAGTGAATCAGTGGATCAGGGAATCAGTGGATCAGGGAATCAGTGGATCAGTGAATCAGTGGATCAGGGAATCAGTGAATCAGTGGATCAGGGAATCAGTGGATCAGTGAATCAGTGGATCAGGGAATCAGTGGATCAGTGAGTCAGTGGATCAGTGAATCAGCGCCTCTTTAAACCTACTCATTCATCTCAGAGTCACTGTCAGGGTATTTAGTGCTAAACATTGTAGTTGACAGAATGTGACTCAGCGATTCTTTAAACATGCGTTTCTGAATTCTTTCCACAGCTTTTTTGTATGAATCAGTGTTTATTTACAGCACACACACACACACACACACACACACACAGCTTGGACGTGAAAGAGCAGTTTCTGAGAACTCTCACACAGCATTAACGTTCTGTATCTGCATGGACTGAATCAGCGCCAGCATGTGACTCAGTGACTCTTTGAATCTTATTCCAGAGATTTCTGAATCCGTGCCATGATTCGTTTTTATCTCTAGTGAATCCTTGTTTGGCGTACGATTAGCAAGAATCGCCAATATTGATATTTTTCCTATTACAGAATATGATTCATTGTTTTTTTTTTTTTTTTGCATAATCTTCCAGAGATTTCTAAATCATCGCTCCCTATTTCTTTATTCAGTGTGATGAGTGAATATGGTCTTTATTTCGTAGATTATTTAAGGGACTTTAGATTCGGTGATTTTGTTTTAATTACTGTGACTGAGCATAAAGTATGACTCTGTGATTCTTCTGTGGTTGATGACTAAAGTTCTCACAAAAACAAAAACAAAATCATCACGCACACACACACACACACACACACACACAAAAAAAAATCCATAATTGTAGCCCTGAAACTGGTTTCTGAGAACTTCACACAGTGTTACTGTCAGATCTGGACTCTGAAAGGAGAACACACAAACTGATTCACTTCCACAGTATGAATCAGTGACTCTGAATCTTTTTTAATACAGATCATTAGATTAATTTATTTGGATCTACAAATCCACATATTTCTGATTTAATGACCTGTTTTGGTTGAACTTTTTTAAAAGTAAATATTGATAAATTTATATCTGTAATTGATATTTTTCTTTTGTGACAACATCCATTGTTAAAATCACTAAACAAATAAAACTTAATTGAATTTTTGAAAGTAAATCATGTTTTCTGGGTTTTTTTTAAACTAAAATACTGTATATATCAGTAACTTATAATCTTATTGCAAATACAAATACAAAATGAATCAGTGATTCTTTTATATAGAACTGAAGGAGTGACTCTTGTTTCCTCGCTGATGACAGGTGTGTATATGTGTGTATATGTGTGTGTGTGTGTGTGTATATATGTATATGTGTGTGTGTGTGTGTGTGTGTGTGTGTGTGCTGAACCTCACCAGGGAAATCCTCATTAATCTCGTCCATTTCCAGAACGATATCATAAGGAACTCCAGCTTCGGCCAGTAGCACGTTCAGCTGTCCTGGCATGCGTCCTGCGACTGGGTGAATCCCAAACCTGAGCTCACAGTTATTGGAAAGTTTCATTGGGTTATTAAATCAAGTTGATTCTTTTATAACTCAATTTATCTAAACATCACAGAGCAGATGGAGAGTGTTATATAATAACATTAATAATAGTCTATGTCAGCTCAGGGCATAAGACATATTGCTCTTTCTGTAAAACGTGTTTCACAACATCATGCACGATTTACCAAAGTAATATTCCCGTCTCTCTCCCGTCCCTTCAAACTGAAACATTATCCTCTGACTAACTTACACTCGTTCATTACTGCTAGTCCTAATGTTCTGTCGGAATTTACGTAATTTTACCATCATTTCTAGCTTCTTTTGTTATTGATCTGTTCTTCACTGTTTAGTTGTTTTGTACGGTTTAGTGGGCGTGGCTAATTTCCAGCTGATTAGCTTTTGTCACCATAAGCACTTGATTATGAAGAATATCAAAGAAAAGTTTGTCATTTTATTTTATTTCAGTTTGGCTATGAACATATTTACACACAACCTAACGAACAGGTTGATATATGAGGTCCATTGTTTGCTCCTTACTGGTGAATGAAGCTTCTGATCGGCTTGGCGATTGGCCGCTTCTCCCCTCTGCAGTGTAACTTGCAAATACTCTGGCAAAATGTATTATAACAGATGGATTCTGTTAGTGGTATAGTGCCCTATCCAAACTCTTCACCCTGGTGCACAACTACTGATGATGTCACTTCCTTTATTAACCAAGCAGGGCAGGGTGCTTGACTGTCCAATTCTGAGAAAATCATCTGATTTTTTAAAATCCAGAGTAATGCAGATTTTTTTTTTCAAACCCTAACTGAAGACTCAAACTTTTTGAATGTCATCTTGCCGCCTTGTTGCTGGCTACCTCTCTTCTTTGGGATCACAGCCTCTCTTAGTGGAACACAGCCTTTCACTTTCTTGCCATATTAGTATATCTGGAAGAGACAGCACCACTTAACCTCTCTGGAATTTCTCAGCATCTGTCTGGAAACAGCATCCTTCCAGGCTTTGCTTCCTCAAGCCAAACTTTCTTTAGCTAACCTCAACTATTCACACTGTACTCCAAAGCAAGTTTTAGAGCATCTTTTATCAGTCCTTTTGCTGCACCTCATTTTAAATCCTGCCTTATGGAACTTTCATGGTTTCTCTTTCTTCAGCATGTAAACAGCTTTGTCTTCTTCTACTAGGACCAGTTATCCTCACCTGAAGGCTTGCAGATCTTTATAGATGTTGCTCCATCCATCAGATTTCAGTGATTTCTATGTTAATACTGGTTTGCTTCTTGCTAGTCTGCCAAATTCTCTCTTACCCGATGAGTCTTTAACCCTATAGGTAGTATATTTCATCGTTCTTCATTCCGCTGGACTTTACCACTGGAAACATGTCCATCAATTCCCTGCAATTCCTTCACATGGTCTCACAACCTCTATCACATTCCAATTCACCAATCCTTGTGCCAAATGATCTTGGCATTTGCTCATGCATCATACATGGCTATGTGGCCAGGATTAACTTGATCATAAAGCTCATCACTGGATCTCCTCTTATTCCCAGTAACCCTCCTCAGGTGATCCTTTTCTTAAAAGGAATCCAACACATCTCTTCTCACCATCTTCTAGTACCCTTAGCCGTTTAGACACGCTCCACCAATGAAAGGCCTACCGCCAGCAAGCTCTATAAACACAGAAGCCGTCGTCCTTCTTGCCCTCTTGGATTCTGGTGAAATGTTTTAATCTTGCATGCCATTCTTGACAGTGACCTGTTATCCTTCACCATAAAATCATGAAAACATGGACCTGCTGGGAAAAAAGTACAATCCCCTACTTGCTCTTTCCTACTTGTTTACCAGCTATATCATGTCCTGTCACAACTATTATCACCTCCTAAGCTGCAATCTTTCCAAGCAGTTATCAGGACAGTGATTAGGAACTGATCCTCCCAGATGACACCCTCTTGAGCATTGAAGCTTCCCATATATACCATGGCAGCATCCAGATTCAAGACAAAGTCTCTGAGGAACTGGCATCATCTCAAAAGTTGAAAAGAAATGACCAATGTTTGGTAAAAATATCACAGCCAACACAATGCCATTCATAAGTATTCACCCCCCCTTAAACTTTTCCACATTTGACAAACTGAAACTTAAATAGGTTTAATTTTGGAAAAAAAGTCATGAATCTACACAGAATGTCCAGAAATTACTTCTGATGCAACCAGTTGCCATCATGAGTCTCATAATCCCAATGGAGAAACTTCCTCAGGACTTCCACAATCCTGAACAACCTGCCCGTTTAAAGTAAAGAAGAAGATCGACTCTCAAACACCTTTTCTTCCCTTTTGGTTGAGTGTGAAAGCTGTTCCTGACCCAGTTCCTGACCTCTCAGGTCCACCTGAGCACTTGACTGCTTCTGCTACTATTCTGTTTCCAGGGCCAGGCATCTAATAACATGATCAGGTAACATGTCTTGTTATTGATTCACTCATCTGCAGTAAGATCTTTATCCTGGTCAGGGTGATGGTGGATCCGGAGTCTATCCCGGGAATGCACAAAGCGGGACAGCAGTCCATTACATACTCATTCACAGCTAGTGGAAATTTAGTGTCACCAATCCACTTACTGGCATGTTTTTTGAGAGGAAACCAGAGAACTTGGAGGAAACCCACATGAACATGGTAAGAACATTCCCATAGACAGTAAGCCGAGCTCAGGATTGAGCTCAGGAACGCTGGAGCTGTAAGACGGCAACGCTACACACTGCTCCACTGTGATACCCATCTTGTTTTTTTGTGTATTAAGTTTCACAACAGCTGGAAAACGGAGTGTCTTGTCGATATGTGGAGCACAGAAAGCCATAAAATGCACTTTCCAGATTTATAGTATAGACCATCACTCTGAATAAAAGGTTTTAGCGAAAGCGTTGAATGTGTGTTGAGTGAACTCTTGGCTCACGCATCCAATGGTCAAGTAGATAAACATGAATAAACACGTTGCTCCAAAGTCGGGATTTATGTCCTGAAATATCTGAGCCATGATGTCACATTGATGGTAATAATGAAGAACACTGCCGAGGATCTCAGAGCATACACACACACACACACACACACACACAGGCCCATGGGAGCGTCGCAGTGCCTGGTTCCTACTCGTGCGTGTATGTGTGTGTTTTTCACTGCCTGATATCAGACCCAGATGTGTGTGTTTGTGTGTTCCCCATGTTTTAATGTGATGAGTCTACAGCACTTGTCATTTACTACAATAACACTGAGAAACAGACAAAAAGAAAGCGAGAGAGGGAGAGAGAGAGAGAGAGAGATGTGTGTATATAGAGCTGGAGTGATAGGTGTGTGTGTGGGTGTGTGTGTGTGTGTACATGTATATACCTGACAGTCTTGCCCTGCTCTGTCAGCATCTTCACCATGTCAGCGATGGGATACTGAGCTTTCGCTGCACAAAGACCCCACCCTGAAACACACACACACACACACACACACACACACACAAAGCTATCACCATTCCTGCTGAAAGTACTGAGTGTGTGTGTGTGTGTGTGTGTGTGTGTGTGTGTGTGTGTGTGTGTAGGGAACTCCGTTTGATTGGAATCAGAATTCAGTGATTCCCAAATTGCTTGTGCTGTCCAGCAGATCAGGCACAGTGCGTGCGAAACACACACACACACACACACACACACACACACACACACACACACACACACACACACACACAGAGCTCATAGACCTTGGTCACGCACACTTTACTCAGATTTCTGGCGCTCTAAATCCAAACACAGTTAAACTCCACATGCCTGCCTCTCTCTCTCTCTCTCTCTCTCTCTCTCACACACACACACACACACACACACACACACACACACAAATCAAACAACAACGCTTCACAATGCTGACTAAAACACACTATTTGACTGTATACATTAGCGTGCAAAAGTGTTCCCAAGGTTTCCAGGTGAAAAAGGTTTCTAGGTGTATGTTTTTTTAATAAAAAAGAAAGAAAGAAATGTGCATGTAGGAGCTGCAAGGTGTGTGTGTGTGTGTGTGTGTGTGTGTGTGTGTGTGTGTAGTATAGAGTATAAAATGAAGGAATACTTATGAAGGAATGCCCTCTACTGGCTATTGTCTGCATTACAGGGTTGTCTTACAGTCCACCATCATCAGTTATCTCTAAACTATGACACTTTTCTTTTTAAACCAAAATATTCTCTCAGAATTATTAACAAATAATTATAATTATTAAATGATTCTTGGTGTGTGTGTGTGTGTGTGTGTGTGTGTGTGTGTGTGTGTGTGTGTGTGTGCCAAACCAGGTGTGATAATGATGGAGTTGGCTTCTCTGATCATCTCCACCGCCTGATCCAGGTTCACCTCGGTGTGTGTGCCGACAATCTCCATCGGCTTTCCTCCAGCCGTGGATGTGGTTCCGTATCCACCGAGGATCACGTTAGGAAGAGAGCGATTCATCGCCTGTCTCACACACACACACACACACACACACGCACGCACACACACACACACACACACACACACGATTGGTCAGAAGGTGTTGATTACTGCATAACGAACATCAGTGTAAGTATAGTGGATGGTATAGTGTACAGTGTGTGTAGTGTGTGCTTTGAGACGCAGAGTTTTCAGGTACGCACCACACACATGATGTAAGAGAGGATGGCGCCGGACGAGCCAATCAGAGCTCCCACGATGGTCATGAGGTTATTATCAAGCAGGAAGCCTTCAGCACACAGAGCCCAGCCCGAGTAACTGTTCAGCACCGTGATCACTACGGGCATGTCGGCTCCACCTATAGCTGCGGTCAGGGTCACGCCCTGTACACACACACACACACACACACACACACACACACACACACACAGTATGTGCATACACACACACACACACACACACAGTATGTGCATACATACACACACACACACACACACACACACACACACAGTATGTGCATATACACACACGACGGAATACTTAAATATCACAGCACTGTTCTTTACATTTTGTGACTGAAACCTGTGATTATTATACGTGTGATTTGTATCATTTAAACTAATAAATTGAGGTGGTGTAATATTCAGGTGGTGTAATATTCAGGTGGTGTAATATTGAGATGGTGTAATATTCGGGTGGTGTAATATTCGGGTGCTGTAATATTCGGGTGGTGTAATATTCGGGTGGTGTAATATTTGGGTGGTGTAATATTCAGGTGGTGTAATATTTGGGTGGTGTAATATTGAGATGGTGTAATATTCGGGTGGTGTAACATTCAGGTGGTGTAATATTCGGGTGGTGTTAGTCTCACCATGACCCCGGAGAGAGCGGACACAGTGAGCAGACAGCTCATCCCTGTCATATAACTGTCGCTCAGCATGAAGGGCACTAACCCCCCTACAGAGGCAGCCATCAGACACGCATTCAACAGGTGACGACCGGGGAGGAGCAGGGGGGCGGAGTCTAGGAGACCTGCACACACACACACACACACACACACACACACACACACACACACACACACACACAGAGCGGATGTTATAGAGAAGTGCTAAATGTTCGTGACTACAGTATATACATCAATACCCTGTGTAGTGGGCATATATAGTCAACTTGCATCTGATTGGTCTAAAGCTGTGGTGTTTCTTTAGTGACATCACATACTGAGCTCATACGTAGCCCCGCCCCCAATCAGTTTCACACACGCACTGAG
>CM074950.1:869571-880716 GCA_037577455.1 Pangasius macronema
ACGTTATAATACAGTTTACTACGCTATACTACACTGCGCTGCAGCACGTTATAATACAGTTTACTACGCTATACTACACTGCGCTGCAGCACGTTATAATACAGTTTACTACGCTATACTACGCTACACTGCAGTACAGTATAATACAGTTTACTACACTATACTACACTGCGCTGCAGTACGGTATAATATAGCATGCTACACTATACTATGCTTCACTGTAGTAAGGTTTACAACACTATAGTACACTACACTACACCATACTACACTCCACTACTGATTTCATTTCCTCTTGTGTTCCACTTCTTCAGCATGAGTAAAGTTCATTAGACTCCATCTTGCCCATCATGCATTTCTGCACTCTGATGCACTGCTGTGTGTGTGTGTGTGTGTGTGTGTGTGTGTGTGTGTGTGTGTTTAGGTGATCCTGAAGGAGCGTGAGGTGAAGGCTAAGCTGTGTGTGAAGGAGCAGCCAGATGACGAGCTTCACTTTACCGACACACTCACACAGGAGACAGTCTCACAAGAGGGTGTGTATACACACACACACACACACACACACACACACACACACACACACACACACATCATGTTTAAGATAAAAGTACGACATTTTCCCATTCACGATGACAGCTGATGAGGTCACAGCAGCCAACCAATCATCAGCTTCTTTTTAAACATAACACTCATATTTTAAACACACACTTCCTCTGTTCATTCTTCGTTTGTTTCTCTCAATTTCTTTGTGAATGGAAACTTCACACATTTTGCTGTGTGTGTGTGTGTGTGTGTGTGTGTGTGTGTGTGTGTGTGTGTAGAGAATGGTCTGAGCATGCCCAGTGACACCTCGCTGTCTCCAGCCAGTCAGAATTCTCCATACAGCATCACGCCGGTGTCGCAGGGTTCTCCAGCCAGCTCGGGCATCGGCAGTCCCATGGCCTCGTCCACCATCACCAAGATTCACAGCAGGAGGTTCAGAGAGTGAGTACACACACATACACATACACACACACACAGACACACACACACACACACAAATTTATACACACTTATAAGCACATTTGATCTGTCGATCACTGGCCCTTGTGTATAATGGACTTTATCCATTGTACTGATTATTGAATTGTGTGTGTGTGTGTGTGTGTGTGTGTGTGTGTGTGTGTGTGTGTGTGTAGGTACTGTAACCAGGTGCTGAATAAGGAGATCGATGAGAGCGTCACTCTGCTGCTGCAGGAGCTGGTGCGTTTTCAGGAGCGAGTATATCAGAAGGAACCCACTAAAGCTAAAGCTAAGCGCCGCCTGGTCATGGGTTTGCGCGAGGTCACCAAGCACATGAAGCTCAACAAGATACGATGTGTGATCATCTCACCCAACTGTGAGAAGATCCAGGCCAAGGGTGAGGGGTGCCTTTACTTTTGGAGCTCAGCTGATCTGGTTTGAAGCTCCAGGATGTTACGTAGACTCAGGATATATGTGTGTTCCTTTTACAGCATTCACTTAGGATTTTGTGTGTGTGTGTGTGTGTGTGTGTGTGTGTGTGTGTGTGTAGGTGGTCTGGACGAGGCTCTGTATAACGTGATCGCGATGGCCCGTGAGCAGGAGATCCCGTTCGTCTTTGCTCTGGGGCGTAAAGCTCTCGGCCGCTGCGTTAACAAACTCGTCCCCGTCAGCGTGGTCGGAATCTTCAACTACTCCGGAGCAGAGGTACACACACACACACACACACACACACACACACACACACACACACACACACACTCTCTCTCTCACATATACGCTCACTCTCACACACACACACACACACACACAAACACACACTCTCTCTCTCTCTCTCTCTCTCTCTCTCTCTCTCTCACATATACGCTCACTCACACACACACACACACACACACACACACACACACACACACTCACTCACATATGCTCACTCACATACGCTCACACACTCACTCACATATGCTCACTCACATACACACACGCACGCACGCACACACACATACGCTCACACTCACACTCACACCTCTAGTGGCTTGAGCCCAACTTTCATCCTGTCCTTATCCACACTACTCAAGAAAGAGCACACCTTCTTCTTCTTCTTCTTCTTCTTCTTCTTCTGTGAGTTTTAATCATCATTTCTTCTGTGTGTGTGTGTGTGTGTGTGTGTGTGTGTTCAGGCTCTGTTTAACCGCCTGGTGTCTCTGACGGAGGAGGCGCGCAGGGCGTATAAGGAGATGGTGTGTGCTCTGGAGCAGGAGCAGGCTGAGGAGGCTCTGAAGAACGTTAAGAAGGTTCCACACCATATGGGCCATTCCCGCAATCCATCAGCTGCCTCGGCCATCTCCTTCTGCAGCGTCATCTCAGAGCCCATCTCTGAGGTCAATGAGAAGGAGTACGGTATGTCTGACACTCTCACACACACACACACACACACACACACACACACACACTCTCTCACACACACACACACACACACACACACACACACACACAGTGAAGCCGAATCCCAAGTATCTTCATGTTCACTGTATATTTGGGACTTTGGTGCTAACCTCAACCCTGTGTGTGTGTGTGTGTGTAGAGACCAACTGGAGGACGATGGTAGAGAACTCTGACGCTCTAGAACCTCTGGAGAACGAGTTTAACAGAACGAGCGTGAATAAAGACGCAGAGGGAAGCACAGATGGCGCACCGGCCGCGTCCCAAATCACCTCATCCTCCTCGTCCTGTAAGGAGGAAGGGCGCGTGGAGGACGGATTGGAGCGAGCTTCTCAGCAGAGCACGGAGACGGGGTCTCTGGACGGGAGCTGCAGGGGTCCGACCACCTCGTACTCGTCCATCACCAGCACCAGCAGCATCACGCTGGTCCCCGGGGCGCTGGGCGAGGATGAGGAGGAGGACGAGGACGAAGAGGAGGATGAGGAGGATGAGTACACGCCCGAGCCCATCCTGGTGGAGGTGCCTCCTCTGAGCAGCATGATCGAGACGTGGGTGAACACCACGCTGGAGAACCTGCAGCTCTCCGGCAAAACACACGGCAATGAGGAAGAGGAGGAGGAGGGGGGGGAGGGGGAGGGGAAGGAGGAAGAGGAGGAGGAAGATATCAGAGGAGTGAGCGATGAAGAGGATGAGCTCGAGTCTTCTGTCAAGGATAAGCAGATGGAGAAGAACTCTGAATGACACACACACACACACAGACACACACACACACACACACACACACACAGACACACACACACACACTTCCTGCTATATCACTCACAACAACAATCTCAGGAAACTGACGGGGACGGACCACACACACTTCCTGTAGTCATGCAGCTACACACACACACACACACACACACACACACACACACACACACACACACACACACCTCCCTCTCCGTCCATACTTGAATGAATTACACTCCGTAGTCCATGCTGTGTGTGTGTGTGTGTGTGTTGTGATGATGATTATTCTGAACATCTTAACTCACTTTATACACACACTCTCACACACACACACACACACACACACACACACACACACACACACACACTTCCTGTCTGCTCACACATTAAGGGATTAGTTAACAGCTTCTTTTCTTTCTCCTTTATTTATTCGCTGATGTTCATCATGACCAGAATTAATGACGGCGTGTTTATAATAATAATAATAATAATTTTATTATTATTATTATTATTATTATTATTGTTACTATTATTGATGACACCTTTCATATTTCACACACACACACACACACACACACACATCGTCATTAGTTTAAGATTAAAATCATTACAGATTATTGCGATGTATTAAAAAAGCTCGACTCTGATTGGTTCCTCGGCGGGACTCTCTCGTCTCTCACTGGTCAATATCCTGACTGTCCTGAGACCGTCGCGTCTCTCGTCACCGTGCATTAATTCACGTTCGAGTGTGTGTGTGTGTGTGTGTGTGTGTGTGTGTGGCACTAATCGGAACAAGCGAATCGATCTGTAAATAGCGTGTAAAGGTTGTTTCTAATAAACGATGCGCTTGTTATTTATCGTGTTTAAATAACGACGGAACAAAATGGACATTTTCTCGGTGTTGGTTTTAAATCCTGTGCGTTTTTCTCCTTTCTCTGGACATGTGCTGATCAATCACAATAATCACGATATAACTCACCATACTATCGCTTTTTAAGTAACGTACCTAGCTAATTCACTTGGGCTAGCTAGCTAGTTCCGTACGTTGCCTGTCGTGTTGCACTAGCTACATTTTTTTCAACCAATCACAAATCAGTTCATCCATTTATTTATTCGCCGTTGGCCATTCACCATGCTTGGCATAAAACTTATAATAAATAGCCTAATGTTATGTAGCTAAGGAGGATGTTAGCTAGCTACAACGATCCTCATCGATCTGTGACACATTTTATTTCAACACTGCTCCCTACCTAGGCAGCCTATCAAGTGGAATGTTTGAAGCATCCATGCTAACTGTATGGTGCGTGTGGGTTAGCGTAGTGTAGCGTGTGAGTGATTATTGGCACATGCCTAGCGTGATTATTACTGATCTGTACAGGTCACCTGTGTTCAGGTGAGAGTGTCTTTCCTGCTTCAGTTAGATTTAGGCTTTTTTTTTTTTTTTTTAAGCTTTTTCTCTTTTGTTCATCTGTACTCCCTTTAAAGTAAGTGTTATAGTGGATGTAGATCAGTAAAAAACTTTCAGGAAAAAAAATAATTAAAAAATCATCCGTCAGGTCTGAAAGTCTGAGTGCACGACCAAGAACTGTGGATATTCTGTTCTGTAATTAAACGCTTCAACTGAGTCATACAGCCTGATAGCGACTCCTCACGTGATTCCCTTAGATTTAAAAATCACTCTTTGAGTCTAACTGAATCATTTGAGGAGTAAATTTAATACTGAATCCAGTCAGATTTAAATGTGACTCCTGGAGTGATTCAGTCCGATTTAGAACTGACTTCTTAAGTGATTCGCCGTAAATGAGTGCCTAAGTGATTCACCTATGTGTTTGTGATTCCTTCAGTGATATACTTACATTTGTGAACCACTCCTTGATTAATTTACACATATTTAAATGCGACTCTTCTAGTGATTCTCTTACATTTGTAAACGACTCTTCAAGTGAATTGCTTAAATTTGTAAATGACTCTTTTACTGATTCACTGACATTTAAAAGGACTTCCCGAATGATTTTTTTGTAACTATTTGTAAATCCTCGAAAGATTCTAACACTCAGTAATGACTCTTCAAATGATTTATAAATGACTCCTTGTGTATTTCACTTGGATTCAAAACTGTCTCTGTGGAAATTTATAAACGATTCCTTGAGTGATTCACTTACTCTTTCATTTCTCTCTCATAGTAATGAGACCACTGGAGAATATAGACAGCGTGGAGACAGAAACATCCGGAACGTCAACACGAGTATTATTATTATTATTACTATTATTATTATTATTATTATTAATATAGTTCCTGGTGGTGACTCAGACTTTAGGGCCGGGACCAGATGAAGGAATCGTGCAGTTATTAGGCTTTTATGTGTAAACACACTGAGGACAGTCACGCTGTGTGTGTGTGTGTGTGTGTGTGTGTGTGTGTGTGTGTGTGTGTGTGTGTGATCACAGAGCTGGGGCTTTAACACTCCCTATTCACTCCATCTTTACTCTTTTTACTTTTCTCCTTTTTCTGTCTCGTTATGTTTTTTTGTTCTCTCCATCTGAATTTTGTACTCTTTTCCTCTCCCTTGAGCTCATGCTGTTTTTCCCCTTTCTTTTTGCTGTTATCCTCTCTCTCTCTCTCTCTCTCTCTCTCTCTTTCTCTCTCTCTCTCTCTCTCTCTCCCCCCATACTGATGTAATTCCTGCAGGATGTTGTGTGTTACTAATTGCCTTCACTCGCCTGTTTGTGGTGTTTCAACTTTATTTGGTTGAAGATTAACATTAACACACACACACCCCAAACTGTGTATAATAGGTGTGTGTGTGTGTGTGTGTGTGTGTGTGTGTGTGTGTGTGTGTGTGTGTGTGTAGTGTTGCGGTCAGTGCAGTGTGATTTGTCCTCGTGTGCGTGTATGCTCCATGTCATTTGCACTATGTAAATATCGCAGACTGATACGTGACTGTGGTGTTCATGTGAAATGGTGATATGAAGGATTTCTGTCGTGCTGCTTGTGTTTCTGCAAGAGCTTCTGTAAAACACACACACACACACACACACACACACACACACACACACACACACACACACTTTAATGTGCTCTTTATGACATCTCCTGACCAATTAACACCATTAAACTCTTGTAATGAAAACCAAACTGCTGTGGAGCCTCCACTCGTTTATCACAGATCACACAATTTTTGTATATTTGTTATTATGGATGTGCTTAAATAACAATTCAAAACCGTCACATTAATGAAGTCGAGGTCACATGACTGCGCTAAATGATGCTTCATGTTGCCCTGAAGATTGTAGACTCTTCACACTGATCTGTAATCAGTGACTGTGTGCACTGAGCCGTCCATCACCACCCTGAATCTTTTCAGTGTAACATAATGACAAGGCAAGCGAAATGAATATAATTAAATAATCTAGAAACAGATTGAAATGTCTCGCCACCAGGGGGCGCTGTGTGATAAATGCCGCAATTCTGAACATGTGCGTTGATTACAGACAGCAGTAAGTAAATGAGTCAATAATGTTATAACCACTAGGGGGCGCTGTTATAATACTCCTATAATACTGTTATATAATCCACCCACCTGAAGATGATCACGTCAGTCACACCTCATCAGCTAATGGGCTCCAAGTTTAAAGACAATCTACATTTTGTAAAATGAGGGATTAAAGGAAGAAAAGATGAAAGGAAAAATAAAAGAAATGAGAAGAGATAATAGGTAAAAGAAAATGAAATCATAAAAGGAAAAACTACAAGAAATACAAGTAATAGATAAATGAAGATAATTAAGAAAAAAAAGGGTGGTAGGTAAAAAGAAAAGTGTTCAGCGGATTGTCTGGAGATCAAAAGTTTAAATCCTGATGATGCCACAGCCATCTGTGACCAAGAGAGCAAAGTTGGTGTGCTGTCTGAGTGGGAGGGGCTTATACTCTCTGCCCTGTCAATCAGAACTAGCCAATCGTCTGCCTCTGAGCTCACGTATGGGGAAGAGGACGGATATCGCTTTCCTCCGAGTTACGCCACTCTGTGACGCAGCATGAGCAGCAGTTCTTGGAGTCTTGGAGGAAGAACGTGTTGGCCTTCGCTCTCCCGGGCTAAATGTCATATGATAGGGAGATTTAGCTGGGGGATGGGAAATGGCCAAGACCAAATTGAGGAGAGAGTTGGTGGAAAAATACAAAAAAAAAAAAGACAGGGAAATAGAGAGATACAGCATGTGATTATAATAAGTTTGTGTTGTATTGAATTCCGAATTGGTCGGATTATCAGCTGTCAGTCGGAATTTAAATTCTCCAACATTCCAACATCAGCGTTTTGTAGTTCATCTTCAGTAAAGTCCTTCTTACAACCCGAGAGCTGATTCTCCCATCTGTAGCCGTGTCTGGGAGACATTTCCCGTCTGACAGAGAACCCATATTTGAACCACGATGTTCAACTCCGGCTTCAGCAGCGTCCGGAAATGAATCTGACTTCTGCCAGCTCTAAACAGGCCGTGACCCACCCTCAAAATGGCAGTGGCTTGGATTTTACTAGATGATGACGTGCAGCTCATAGCACTGAACATGGTCTTCTACACCGTGCTGGCCACAAAGTGTCACTGTGCCACAGTTTAAAGATGATATTGAAAGCATTAATAAAGGTTTTAGACTGTCTGCTCTTCTGCATACTGTAGCTAATATGGCAGATTACAGACTGGTTGGTTCGGGCCACATGCTGCTGAGACTTGCATCATGTCACTGGTGCGTTCAGCAGATGAAGCACTATGTTCAGAAGCATGTTGCCCAAGCAGATGCACTGATGACATTCTGGTGAGGTCTTGTATGGTACAAATAAGCAATTTGTTAACCATTTTGGTGCTTGCAATAGAATGGTCACTCCTCTCTATGGCAAAGCTCACTCCTGGAAGTGTAACACCTGGGTCAGGATGCAGGGTGACTCTTTGTCATGCCCAACATACTATGGTTGTTAATTGAGCCTGCAGCCAAAAAAGTTCTGGAGAGGCCTACACAAGTTCCGTTGGCCTTATGCAAGCCATAAACAGAGAAACTCACACAGTCATGTCACAGCGGATGCATGAGTGTCCCCAATTTACCACGTGGGTCAAACTCCAAACACCTCCAGAGTCCCATGGAGCTGGCCGTGATGGACAGGGGCTGCCACTTGAACACCGTATAGCCCAAAACATTGCTCATTGGGCAGTGTTTACAGAGGATCAGAGGATGTCACAGAAATACAAACCTCAGTCTCACTGTCGGCCCCCAACCTTTATAGGGCTCAGGGCCATGTACAGACCCTGTCATGTTTGTCAGTCTGTTCCAAGTAGTACATTCCCTTTTGGATCAAAAGAGTAAACTGTGTGGTTCAGAATAAGGGGTTCTACTCAATGTTTCTTGTTCAGAAGAAGGAAGGTAATTTTCATCAAATTGTAAATTTGAGAGGGACGAACTGGTTCCTAAAAGCCATCCCATTTCATACACTATATGACCAAAGGTATGTTGGAAGCACACAGTTGTATAGAATGTCTCTGTGTGCTGTAGCATTACAGTTTCCCTTCACTGGAGCTCAGAGGCCCAAACCTGCTCCAGCATGACGATGCCCCTGTGCACAAAGCGAGCTNCACCTGACCTCACTAATGCTCTTGTAGCTGAATGAACATAAATCCCCACAGCCACACTCCAAAATCTAGTGGAAAGCTTCCCAGAAGAGTGGAGCTTATAACAGTAAAGAGGGAATAAATATGGAATGGGATGTTCAACAAACACATATGGGTGTGATGGTCAGGTGTCCACAAACCTTTGGACATATAGTGTACATTAGGGTTATCAGATGTTATTTAGCCACAAGAATGGTTCATGTTGGTGGATCTGAGCAATGCATATTTCAACATTCCTATTACTTTTAAGGAAAGCCATTCGAATTCAAAATCCTGACCTTCAATGTCTCTTTATCACCACAGGTGTTCTTAAGATGCATGCAGATGGTCCTGTAACCTCTGAAGGCCCGAGGTGTTGCTGTATATGGATGACTGACTCCTATGTACCCCTACTATGGAGCAGAGCATCAGGGACACGCCCACCCTTCTCACACATGTTACAGTGGTCTGACAAACTCGGCAAGCTTGTAATAAATAGCTCTGTAGTACTGAAGCAGACCAGACAATTCATCAATGTGAAGCGATTCATTGAGAATGTTAGCCACTCTGTCACTCTGACGTGTAGTGGACATTATCGTGCTCATTGGATTTGTGCAGGTCACTAAATGCAGTACCAGTTCCTGTTGGCGATACAAGGATTTTTGACTGCAACAGTAGTCCTCTTAAACCTGGTGGACTTTCAGAAATGGTGTATCAACCAGATGGAAAGAAGGACAGTTTATCTAGCCCTCAAGTTCTTCTTAGAGACTGACACAATCTGGCCCATTTGGATAATGGGCACCAGGGCACAAGTGGCCATCTTCACTGATCCCAAATCAACTGTCAACTGTGGAAAGAGAGAGACAGAGACATAGAGAGAGAGAGAGAGAGAGAGAGAGAGAGAGAGAGATGGTCTGGTAGTCGTCATTCTTAGGTCATGACTTCAGTCTACTAATGAATATGTATCCATTTCCTCATTATACACTGTGTGTGTATGATGAGATCATCTGTTATTTGTCTTGGATAGTGTGTGTTGGGTGAGTCCAGTGTGACTCATTCTGTGTTTGGAAGATGAGAGTTGTAACATTGTGTCTGGGTGTGTGTGTGTTATGTTTGAGGAAGGAGACAGTAGTATTGTTTCCTGAGAAATGGAGTGGACACAGATATGCACTTTGTACACTTTGAAAACAATGAAGAGTTAGTATACGGTTTGGGGTAGAGGGTTTGGGGTGTAGGGTATAGGGTTTGGGGATTGGGGTATAGGGTTTGGGTATAGGGTTTATGGTTTGGGGTATAGGGTTTAGGGTATAGGGTTTAGGGTATAGGGTTTGGGGTATAGGATTTAGGGTATAGGGTTTGGGGTTTAGAGTATAGGGTTTGGGGTAAGGGGTTTAGGGTTTGGGGTTTAGGGTATAGGGTTTGGGGTATAGGGTTTAGGGTTTGGGGTATAGGGTATAGGGTTTGGGGTTTAGGGTTTGGGGTATAGGGTGTAGGGTGTAGGGTTTAGGGTTTGAGGTATAGGGTTTGGGGTATAGGGTATAGGGTATAGGGTTTAGGGTTTGGGGTATAGGGTATAGGGTTTGGGGTTTAGAATTTGGGGTATAGGGTGTAGGGTGTAGGGTTTAGGGTTTGAGGTATAGGGTTTGGGGTATAGGGGTTTAAGTTATAAAGTTAAGCTTCAATGATATGATACAGTAGGTTTGGAAAGCATTCAGACCCCATTCAAATTCATTTTTTTTGCACTTTATTGTGTTGTAGATTTAAAAACTGAACTCTCTCATTGAGATACATTTGAGATACATGTTCCAAACCTTTATTCAGTACTTTGTAGAAACTTCTTCAGCAGCAGTTCCAGCTTCAAGTCTTCTTGGGTAAGTCTCAACAACTTTACTCTCTTCGATTTGTGCAGTTTCTCCCATTCTTCCTGGCAGATCATCTCCAGCTTTATCAGATTGGATGTGGAGAGTCTGTGAACTACCATCTTCAGCTCTCTCCAAAGATGTTCTGTGGGGTTCAAGTCTGGGCTTTTGGCTGGGCCACTCAATGACATTCAGAGACCTGTCCTGAAGCCACTGCAGTGTTGTCTTGGCTGTATGCTTCAGGTTGTTATCATGCAGAAAGGTGAGCCTTCACCCAAGTCTGAGGTCATGAACATTCTGGAACAGGTTTTCTTCAAGGATCTGTCTGTATTTGGCTGCATTCAATTCAGTTCAATTCAATTCAGTTTTATTTGTATAGCGCTTTTAACAATGGACATTGCCGCAAAGCAGATTTACAGAAATAAATGGATTAACAAAATATATATATTATAAATATTTGAATTTATCAGTGTGAATTTATCCCT
>CM074950.1:880816-892344 GCA_037577455.1 Pangasius macronema
ACCCTTGCTTTCTTGAATGAGGTTGGTACATGACCAGATGTTAGGGAGCCATTGACGATAGTGGTGATGAATGGGAGTCAATAGTCTAAAAGCTATTTTCCTCATCTGGAGAACATTTTCTCCATCCCCAAACTTTCCAGAGTTTGTCCCTTCTGTTTGCAAGATTGTTAGAAAGCATGGGTGAGACCTGCCTTGCTATTTGTCACAAAACTGCATCTTGTTTCAGAGCTGTCTCAGACTGTAAAGAGTAGCACAAGTTGGCAGCACTAAGATAGAAAAGATGCACCCACTAATTTTCATGCCGTAAATCACAGAATGAAATCCAAAATGCAAATGAAATGAAAATCAAATGAAACCGAAATGCTAGTTTTTTATCAATGGGTAGTTGACTATCACTTGATAGCACGATTGATAGTTGACAATGCTAAACTGGTTAGCTATCATGTCAGATTTCAAGATGGATGACAGTGTGGGATCAGTTGTAACAGTGTTATAAACAAAGCATGTAAGTTTAACTAATTATACTTCATTTTAAGTAAACTCAAAAGAAATTTCACTTATTTGAAAATTGACTTCTTTACTGGAAAAAGAACCAGTAAGAAGCTTAAACAGCTCATTTGTTATTCATTCATATTGTGCATCATGTAGTGTCCAATGTTTATCCATCCACTTCAGCATATATTTTAGCTAAATAGTAATAGTGAAAACACTGTATAAATACAGTGCCTCCAGGAAGTAATCACCCCCTAGTGATTTTTTTTCTTTTTGCTTTTTTGCAACCTAATGTAAGTACATTGGATTTTTTTGTATGTATAAGTATATTTTTTGTGCTCCTTAAGAAGTGATTTGAAAATAAAATAAATATTTCAGTCAATTAAAAATAAAAAAACCCTTAACACTGCTAAACTGCTAGCCCCAGAACATGATGCTACCACCACCATCCTTGATGGTAAGAATGGTGTTCCTGGGTGTTGGGCTGTATTTGGTCTACACCAAACATAGTGCTTTGCTTTTAGACCAAATGGCTACAAAATTAAATAACAAATGTTAGAGGAGCACAGCTAAATGTAACATGGACATTTTATTTATTTATGCATAGTCAAGAAATTTTATCATTCATATGTTGCCCTCTTAGAGTTTTGCATAATTTGGAAAACACAGCACTGCCAGGGTTGGGAGGGTTGGCATTTTTACGCCATATTTGTCACGGTTCATGGGTTCACCGGCCTCTTCTGGCCGTTTTATGTACTGCTGCTGATTAGTTCATTTGTTTCAGCTGCCACTCATTTACGGCTCGATTTAAGCCTCAGTGTTTGTTCTGTCTTTGTCAGTTCGTTGTTTTCATGTCTGTGTTCTGTGCAGCTTTTGCCCTGTTTCCCGGTTCCGCCTAGTATTCCCTGATAATATTGTTATTGTAACAATAAAGTTCGTGGGTATAAAAAGGTAGTCCGTGGGTATAGTTTCTTGGTATTTCTTTCTTCATATTTAAACATATTTAACATTTATATTTAACATATTTAATCTTTAGATTTAACATTGAGCTTTATATTTAACATTTACCTTTAATATTTACATTGAACAATTGCTGTAGGTTTATATTTAAAATTTACACTGAAAATTAAAACTTAAAATCTGTGATTTTACACAAATCTCTGCCTAATGCATCAATAGCTTCCAATGTTCAAAAAAAAGATCAGAGAGAAAAGAGTACTAACTTTTTTACATTTGGTGCCACATAGACAACTAACCACACTGTCCCCTACTGTACATAAATCTGGTGTGTATGGAGAGAGAGAGAGAGAGAGAGAGAGAGAGATAAACAGTGTTATGACATCATGTGTTATGAAGCTTGTCTTACTTTGCCTCTCCCTCTAGCTTGCGTGAGAATAGAGGAAGGACATACTAAAACGTTCTTCATATCTACAAGGCATTGTCACGCACATTCCCCTGCAACACCACCACTTCCATTCATGCACACAGCTCAGATGAACAACTTTCCTTTTACATATAGTACCCTTCAAACAATTTGGAAAACTACTGTATATAATCATTACTATATACTGTATAATGTGCTGTAAAAATGTTTTCTCTTCTCAAGACGTTACTAAGAAAAGCTCAGTATGGTGTTCTAACTGATCTTCTGAAGCAATCTAATCTGCTGTTGTGGATCTGTTGAAGGAAAGGAAATAACAAGGGATAGAAAAAAAGTGGTTTTGTTGAAGTTTTCGTGACAAAACATTGCATGCATATAGCTCATGTGACCAAAGGCAGGAAACTCAAACAGAAAGAATATGCCAGGAATTCCACTACTCCCAGGAGGAACTGAAACAAGCTGTTGAATGACAAGTCACGTGACAAGTTAAAAGAAAGTTCATATCCACAGCGTGTTCTCCTATTACATGCTGTTCCACATTTCAGCAAAGCCACATTCATTTGTTTAAACTGTATTTCAATGGAGTAATGACAACAACTATACATCAGACACTTCTAAATTTATATGTAAAGACTGGAAAGACTAAATTTAAAAAGTTGTTGAATATTCCCAGCCAAAAGTGTGTAGTTCCTCCTCATCTGAAAGGATGCCACAAAAATGATAGAGTTTATATAGTAGTGATTGTGTGCAAGCTGTCACTTGGACAGCTTTTTTGTGAATTCATGGAGGGCGGGACACATCTGCGTCAGGAGGAGCCAAAGCCAAAGTAGGGAGGGAGAGAGAGAGAGAGAGAGAGAGAGAGAGAGAGAGCGACAGAAGAGAGAAGAGGTGTAAGTGCTCTGCTGTGATATATACAAGAGTAGACTCTTACTAAGAAGAAAGTTTTGCTCAGCTTGGTTCATCATGGAAGGAATTGATCTTTCTTTTGTAAGTCGCCTGCATATTTTTTCCAGAGATTCCTAAACATTTGAAGTCTCCTGCATACTGGACTACAGTGACATAATTGATGGATCATCAGTAACTGTTCATCCTCATCTGAACAGTTTATATGTTTGTTTGTTTTTCAGAAACAGTGCAATTTGTTAATTTGTTAACACTAATGTCTTTAATTCATTAATTCTACATCCTGTGACATTTTATCCCTTGTGATTTATACACTTAAACAACATATTGACATTTTTTGAGCAAAGAAAACATTTGTTGAGTTATTTTGATTATTTATCAATTAACGATCATGTTTAATACTGCAGCTGAAATCACTCAGTCGGCCAGAACAGTTTGAATTTGAAGGCATCTCTATGGTTCAATACTTCACTGACAACTGGGAGAATGTTCAGAACTTCAAGGCAAGACCAGATGACATCCTCATCGCTACTTACCCCAAAGCAGGTAATCTGAGAGGGATCGTTTGTCTAAGAACGCTAACAGGGCTAAGTGGTTGCAGCCACAGACCATAGCGGTTCATTTTCTTAATCTTCTGTGGTGTGACCCTCCAGGAAATCTAATGCTTCCTCCTGATTTGACATTTCAAATCACCTACCAAACAGGTTAGCTACTGTAAATATTGGCTGTTTTAATAATGTGCATTGAAATGAAATACCTACATACTGTATATACAGATTATAGATTTGCCATTGTAATATACAGGCAGTGTGTTGTAGTTGTATGAAGATGTTTCATCACTTATCCTTGGACCAGGAAAAGTGGCCATCTACATTAAAGTAAAACAATCATGTCTGAACAGTGACTGGCAGCACCATCTAATATTGTAATATTAATGTGTTTAGTCTGGTAGTTTCACACCAATTCACACCACCAATCAATAGAACTGAAGCCCTTCAGTTGAGTGGTGAAACATGTTCATGGTTAAGTCTAGTCGTTTAGTCATTCCATCCATTTTCCGTACCGCTTATCCTACACACACTACAGTCAATTCACACACTACAGACAATTCGAAATCTCTCATTTAGAAATACCAATCAGCCTGTCCTTGGAAAGCACGGCCAAGCACGTTTATTTAGTACGTTATGAGATATTCAACATGACCTGGACAACTGAAAACCTCAGACAAATGCAAAGGATGTGAACAAAATAACAGCAAACATTCAGATTCACTAATGCCTAATCAAGTAATTGAACATCAACCTGGGATTCAAGTAGCAGGGTGTATGGTGTATAGGCATAATCTTTCAACATCTTGAAAGAGAACACCCAAAAGTGCAGTTGGTCCAGCAAAATAGCGACAGAAGCGGTCAGAAGAGGTGCGTCTGACTTTCTTTTAGTCATGTTCTTTAGCTTGCTTGATCTTAAGTCAAAGATTGCTTAATCCTGAGACAAAAACAAGCTGGCGAATGTCAGTGTTTGTACACAATCGTAGCTGAAGGCCTACTGAGGCTATTTTGATAAGGTGGATTAACTTTCAAAATTATTAAAGGACAAGTCCATCCACACTTACATATCAATATTTAGAATCAAGTTTCCTTTACGAATTTACTTTTCTTGGCTGAAGATTTTTTAGATGAGATAAGCTAACGGTTTTCTAAATTACCCACGATGTCGTCAGACTTCTGGTTGATAGTGGTGCCAGTGTGAATTTATCACCACCGAAAGTGACTTTTAGTATGACCAGCTCAGATGGTCCATGGTTAGAGGATAACATGCTACATGGAAACTCGAACTGTATCAACCTGTATGCTAAGATAACTAGTTAGTTAATTTGGTTAGTGGAAATGATTAACAAAAATCATTAATGATATATTTAGAAAATTTTGGCTACTGTTAAATAAATCAAACAAAATATGATAGGTAAAATGAAGATTCAGTTAATGAAGTTATGACTACTGATGACAAATGTAAGCTAGTTTAACAGCAGGTAACTAGCTAGCTAGAGATTTAGGATGGCGCATGATCAAAATGTGGGCATTTTAAAATGCATGTATTTTCATAGATTCATAGAGACTAAAGGGGTAGAGATTTGCATATGCTATTTTAAATGTATTAATGAGTTGAAAGACCTATCAGACATTTTTATACTATGCCATTTGGTCACACAAACACCTTCTCTATTATTTATCTTTTTCTTCTCCTACAGGGACCACCTGGGTGTCCTATATATTGGAACTTCTCTATTTAGGCAATGCAGAACCCGAGCTTCAGACCTCACTGCCCATCTACATCAGAGTGCCTTTCCTTGAGTCGATCTTCCCTGGGATGCCTTCAGGTTGATATGCACATTCATGAGGAACACATATAATACTTGTCTTATATGTGTCTCAACAGTTATAAGCAGTGATGATACTTGCATACTGATAAGTAATGCTAACAATAAAAAAAAATCATAAAGAGCTTTTCTTTCTTATCCAGGGGTTGAACTGGCAGATAATTTATCCACCACCCCACGACTCATTAAAACTCATCTACCTGTTCAGTTGGTGCCCAAGTCCTTCTGGGAACAGAACTGCAAGGTAAAGTATGTGGCATGTCTTAAATTCTATGGTCTTTAACCAGATCGGTTCCTCTAGATACACCAGGCAAATGAACGCAAACATCGAAGATGCATATCTGCTTAATATTTGAAGATTGTAGTACAAATATTAAAGAGACAGTGGCAGTAGGGGTGATCAAAGGGCAAATACCGAGAGATCAGGCGAAGGTAAATAAACATACATGACAGCTCTTTAGACAACAGCCCAAGGCTTAGATTTATTGAGGGAGAGATAAGACTTGACTTTGAAGATTATTTTATCTTTTTTTTTCTAATCTTACCACAACCACAGGTCAAGCAAACCTTCCATGCCAAAGCAAGCATGAGATTAATTGATTAAACATAAGATGAAATATTTGTAGGCATAAATAAATATATTTGACTGACATTAAATATAAAAGTAAAAAAGATTTTGAAGTTTGCTAGTATGTTATGGTTACATTTACTACATTTATTATTATATTGTAATATCTCGTTGCACCATGTTCCACACAAGAACTGTATACTGGTCGGCACTGCACTGTCCTTTAACATGCCTATTGTTTATTAATTGTTGTATTGTCTTGCGCTGTTGCACGAATTTGCATACGTGCAATTACGTGTATGTAGTCCTGTGTATGCGTATGCAGTCTTATTTAGTTCTGTGTAGTCTCATGTAGCTGTGTTGTTTACGTAGCACCATGGTCCTGGAGGAAGGTTGTTTCCTTCACTGTGTACTGTACCAGCTGTATATGGTTGAAATGACAATAAAGCCACATGACTTGACTTGGCTACATTTTTAAAAAACTGGTAATAGAATGCGCCATGAAGAGCTTTATAACCCAGTAGAAGGGTGGCAGCAAGCACAGATAGCGTAAATGATATAATCTTTCATTTTAGGGTACATTAAAATTTGGATTACAGTGTTTTGCAAGCTGTTTGTATTAAATTTTTAGGGTTTTCCCCATAAACATTAGCCCTCTACTGCATGAATTATTTATTTATTTTTTATGGATTTTTATTACTTGAATTAGGGGGGTAGTTTGTAAATTGTTGCCATATGGCAACAATGTGCAGTAAAGGGTTAGAATAAAGTGGTCATTGAAAGATGAATGATTGAATGAAGTCAGGTTTATGACATGAAAAACTATACTCTTCTTCTCTGCAATCTTCCAGTATCTCAAACACAGAATTTAATTTACTGACATTAAACAGCTAGCTACAGTATGTATATTCTTTTGTAGCTTCTCATTTTTTAATTTATTTTTTAATCAATGTCTTCCTTTAGGTTGTCTATGTAGCTCGTAATGCCAAGGACAATGCCGTGTCTTATTACCACTTTCATCGCATGAACATGGGACAACCCGACCCAGGAGACTGGAACACTTTTCTTCCGAAGTTCATGGAAGGAAAGAGTGAGTGAGAGAGTAATTTTAATATTCTTTATTTAAATATCTCATGTCTCATGTTTAAATAAATGTAATGTTATATCTTCCATTTGACCTTGTAGTGGTGTTTGGACCTTGGTATGATCATGTGTGTGGCTACTGGGAGAAGAAGCAGACGTACTCTAATCTTCACTACATGTTCTTTGAGGATATGGTGGAGGTAAGGAAAGTACAAAGTATACTCACTTGGTTATAAAGTAATAATTGTTAATATAGCAGATTGTACAAGTATCTTAGAATAGATACCTTTTGCAGTTCACTTCAGAAAAAGGAGAATAGAAAAAGTAGAAAAGGATTCATACTACTAAAACTCTAGTAATTTAGTATGAACCCTGCAATATGTTTCTACTGAAACTCTGTGTCTGTATTCAGTTGGTTAGCAGAGGAGTTAATACTTACCCTTGCATACCTTCTAATTCAGGATGGCAATGAGGCAATATTTTAGCATGATGCTCATTATTGTATGTTCAGAGTTTTAGATTTTTTTTTTTTTTGGGCTTTTCCAGGACACAGGGCGTGAGGTGGAGCAATTGTGCTCCTTCCTTGGTTTATCGACACCAGTAGAAGAGAAGGAGAGGATTACAAAATCCACTCACTTCGATGTCATGAAGCAAAACAAGATGACCAACTATTCTACAGTCCCAATCATGGATTTTACAATCTCACCTTTCATGCGCAAAGGTTAATATGCCATGGATCCCTGTTCAAACTATGTGCATAACAATGTGTCTCTCATACCATTGAAGAAAATATGGTAACAGCAATTCCACCACTGTCTGTCCCAGTGGTATTTACCTCTAAATTCACATCAATGGCTGATCTAGTCTAGCAAGTGACCTTGTGCCCAGGGCTGTTTCTGGTGGTGTGAGGAGGTCAGAATGTTTTTGGGGGTTTTTTGCTGCTGGGCCAGTCTGAGAGAATGTGGCTTATGGCTGGTGTGCTAATGTAAAACAGATACACAGTGGGTTCAGAAAGTATTCAGACACCTTCAGTTTTTGCACCTTTATTCAGTACTTTGTAGAAACAACTTTGGCANCATAACTAAAAGGGAGAGCCAGAAGCTAACACAGACATGAGGGCTCCTGGGACATAAAGCAGCCAGCCACTCCACCGACTCCACATTCATTCATCCCTTACTTAATACTGACCAGTCTCCCTGTCCCTGCTGCTGAGAAGCACCCCCATTGCATGATGCTGCCACCACCATGCTTCACTGTAGGGATGGTATTAGCCAGTTGATGAGCGGTTTCTTGTTTTCTCCAGAAGTAGCACTTGGAGTTCAGCCCTAAAAATTCAGTTTTTGTCATATTAGACCAGAGAATTTTCTTTTAAATGCCTGCCATATGCCGTTTACTCAGGAGTGTCTTTGGTCTTGCCACTCTACTATAAAAGCCTGATTGATGGAGTATTTCTGAGACCCTCCGGCAGGTTCTTCCATCTTTGCAGAAGATTTCTGATGTTCTGTTAGAATGGACATTGGGTTCTTGGTCACCTCCCTGACCAAGGCTCTTCTAGCCGTGTTACTCAGTTTCAGCTCTAGGAAGTCTCTAGAAATCCTGCTTCTTCTATTTCACAATGATGGAATTCACTGTGCTCCTGGGAACTTTCAGAACATTCAGCTTTAGAAATGATTTTATCCCCTTGCCCAAACCTCAACACGGACATCTACAGAAAGTTCCTTAGATTTCATGGCTTGGTTTGGCTTGGTTTGTTCAACCAGGTGAATTTGCCACAGGTGGACTCCAGTCAAGTTCTAGAAACATCTCAAGATAAACAAAGCAAACATGTTGCACCTGAGATCAATTCAGAGAGCCTTTAGTCAAGAGTCAAGTGTGCAAATTCTGAACCCACTGTATGTTCAGTAGGATATAGGGTTTATTAAATTAGGGGTTAATGTGGCAGGACAAGTTTTTAAAATAGCCAGAACAAGAGTTAGCAATAAGAGATTAAGGTCTAGGGGTTAAGGGATAGAGTATAGGGATTAAAGACAGGAGTTAGGGATTAGGGAATAGGGTATAAGGGATTAGTGTTAGTGCTCATGCTATGTGGCAGTGATGGAGTGTACAGTGTGTTAGTGTTAGTCAGAGTGTTTGAAGTGAGCAGACGAGTGGGCGAGTGAAGTTCGGGAAACAGAGAGGAAACACAGTGTTCCTGTGCCAAAACACACACACACACACACACATGCACAGAGGGAACTGATGGTCATGTGACACACCTGTGCTGATGTCATGCTTTAATAATTGAAGCGTTTCATCTGAAAACTGAACCACAAGTGTTCCTCATCACACACACACACACTGTGTGTCAGTGCGCAGGAATGTCACACACACACACACTTCTGTAACAAAATCCTTCAACATTCCAAATTCCAACAAGTTTAAATGAAGTGTGGTTTATTCTGCAACAAGACAACAATCAGAAACATGAAGAACAATATTATAAAGTTAGTTTGAATACAGTATAAACTATAAACCTCCAACCCCACATCCGCACTATAGCAAGTAACAGGTGATCAGGTACATTTTCTACATTATTGATGAAAATGAGAAAATTAAGATTTTCTCAATTCTATGCAAATAGGTATGATGCTGTAAAGCGATCTTCTCAAATGGTTCCTCAGACCAATCCTATGGAGTGTGTGAACTTTAAATAAAGCTTGGAAGGAAGTAACAGAGATCATTGGTGTGTCTGGCGAGTGTACTTAGCTAGTACAGTTAGCGTGTTTTGCTAATCTAATCTGAGACCGAAGCTAGTACGAAGCCGCGCATGTAACGTGAATCACACAACTGAACTATACTGGAGCCAAAAAAGATAAACAGGCCATGCCCACAATCAACAACAGTAGCAGTTGTTACACACTAGAAGTGACACAAGAGACTTCTTGCCTGTCTCCAGACCTGAAGCAGGGGTGCACAAACTTTTGAACACCTTTACATATCATTTAAGTTTTTTTATTATTAATATCTCAACCATTTTGTTACATTTGATAATAACACACAAAATGTCTTCTTGCTACAAGTGTCATCTCTTTGTCTTCATCATTTTGTTTTAAAGGTGTGCAAACTTTTGCATATTTTTGTGCATCCTTACACACACACACACACACACACACACACACACACACACACGGATTTGATGATTCTGTGCTTTCATGGAAGAATTCATGTGAATTTATGTGTTTATTTATGGGTGTGTGTCTCTTGACAGTGGTGTGTATTATTAGTAATGAATATTAAGACCATCTGCAATGCTGAATAGTTTTGATATGTGTGTGTGTGTGTGTGTGTGTGTGTGTGTGTGTGTGTGTGTGTGTAGTCATAAGCAATGTTTTGAGATTATTCATCCTGTGATTAACAGCATTCATCTGTTGTTTTCTTGAATGTGGTGCCATCCTGTGAAGATGATGATGATTTACTTCTTGGTTTGTGAATACACACACACTTGCTCCGTGTGTGAGTGTGTTTTGAATGGGAAATGAAATAGCACATACGCCACACACACACACACACACACACACACACACACACACACAAAGTGATGCCAAAACTAATAAACTGTGTGAGAATGTTTCAGTTAAATTGGCTGCCCACCCTACACACACACACACACACACACACACACACCACAGACATGTAACAGTATCTTCGTGAGTTTTCTCCGTTTTGTATTAATGCTAATAATGCTATGTTTGACCGCTAACCTTAAAATCATCTTTGGTTACTTTACTCAGTCACATGCAAATCTTTCAGATGCAGGAAACGACTTCTTTAATAGAGACCAAACAAAAGCCCCCACAACATTACAACTGTCACACACTCATCATCCATATAGACATAAATACCAGCCCCCCCTTGCCCCGACGCCCCTCCCCTTTGCCCCGACGCCCCTCCCCTTTGCCCCCAACACACGCTGGACGGTGAAGTCTTTTTGTGTCACGTGTGGGGAAAACGAGAGAACATTCCTACTGAAAGTAGGTCAGGTTTTTTGGGAGACTCCAGCAGCTCCATCTGTTCTGTCCATCCTGTAACAGAGCGGTTTCACAGGAGCGGACACACGGTTCCCCGTTATACACACTGTACACAGAACCCCAACATCCAAACCCTTCCACCAACACACACACCACACCTGTCTTTAGGATGAACTGTGTGTGTGTGTGTGTGCGTGTGTGTGTGTGTGTGTGTGTGTGTGTGTGCAGGTGGAGTGGATATAAGAGATAGTGAAACTGTCAGCTTCCTGCTTCACCTTTACAAACTCCAGCATTTTATTATCTGCACATTCGTTCCCTCTGAGTTCTAAATGATCTGAGCTCTGTCTGTAGAACACAGTGAGAGAAATATCTGCTCTGCTCCATTACAATGATGTAACAATTATTACGCTATAACAAAGTGACAATGATGTTAAAATCATGACAATGTAACAGTGTAACAATGTAACAATGATGTAACAATTATCATGCTGTAAAAATTATTACCCTTTAACTATGTAACAATGACAATCATTACGCTGTAACAATAATGTAACAATAATGTAACAATCATTACGCTGTAACAATAATGTAACAATAATTATGCTGTAACAATAATGTAACAATCATTATGCTGTAACAATGTAACAATGACAATCATTACGCTGTAACAATAATGTAACAATAATGTAACAATCATTACGCTGTAACAATAATGTA
>CM074950.1:892349-902349 GCA_037577455.1 Pangasius macronema
CTGTAACAATAATGTAACAATCATTACGCTGTAACAGTGTAACAATGACAATCATTACGCTGTAACAGTGTAACAATGACAATCATTACGCTGTAACAATGTAACACGATATAAAAATCAGTAGACTAACAATTTCAGCGTGGCATAATGATGTAATATTCATTGGTCTGTAACAATGTAACAAGTGTTGCATCATGTGACGGGGGTACTGTGAGTGCCTCTGACCCCAAAGACGTTTTATACAGTTTATAAAACTCTAAATTTACTAAAAGAACCACAGTAACTGAATGATCTCGACTAGGGAGGGTAGGAAAACCATCTGAACTAAATTAGAGGAAGTGAATTAAGAATGAATTCACTATGAGAATGCAACTAGAGGAGCTAATAACAGACCTGCAAGTTCACTGAAGAGGAGGAAGATGAAGGTGAAGATGAAGTCTACACTAATGCTCCTGACCCTGACTCCCCCACCAGCCCACTATCATAAATTAAAGACGCCTCATCCTTTCAGTAGCTCAGACACTCAGCTCAGCTCAGAAAGGTGGTGAAATCTGTGTGTGTGTGTGTGTGTGTGTGTGTGTGTGTGTGTGTGTGTGTGTGTGTATGTGTGTGTGTGTGTGTAATGTGGTGGTTTTCCCCAAACTGAAGAAAAAATCCAAAAAACAAACACAGTTGCTCTCAGAGACGGAGCCGGGGGTGTTAATGCGGCACTGATTTGTTTCGGGAGCCACACCCGGCACTCATGGGAATTCTGTGTGTGTGTGTGTGTGTGTGTGTGTGTGTGTGTGTGTGTGTGTGTGTGTGTGTGAGAGAGAGAGAGAATGGAAATCATTACTGTAATGTAATGGTAATTTCTATATAACTATATAGAAAAGTCATAAATATTCTCATCAGCTTCTGTAGTGGTGATGGAATGGGGTTTTTGACCTATGACACACACACACACGATCGAACACACCCTTTGTGTGTGTGTGTGTGTGTGTGTGTGTGTGTGTGTGTGTGTGTGTGTGTGTGTGTGTGATTATAATGAGCCTTTTAGAGTCATAATTCTCTCCCTCTTTACTTTATTAGCGTGACTGTATTGAGTTACTATATTAGCAAAACACTTCTGTCTGTAGCATAAATCTGTCTTGCTCTCTCTCTCTCTCTCTCTCTCTCTCTCTCTCTCTCTCTCTCTGTCTATCTATCTTTCTCTCTCTCTAGCTCCCTCTCCTCTCTCTCTTTCTCTCTCTCTCTCTCTCTCGCTCCCTCTCTCTCGCTGTTGTTCTCTCTGGAGATTGCATTACATTACGCAATGGCTACTACCAATTATATTTGACGACTCAAACGTTTCATTATTTTGTCGTTTCTCTTTCGTGGCTTTAGGTTTCAGAGTTTGAGTTTGGAGAACTTCTGAGTTCTGAGTTCTGTTTATTGAAGTTTTATTCGGGTTTGGCTGCGACACCGCTAGCGATGGAGTAAAAATAAACCACACCGCGCTCTCTGATGGACGACGGCGAAGGCGACAGATTGCTAAAAACAGAGTTATTAAATAATATAATGAATACTTTAAACCACACGGTGCTCTGTGATGGATGTTGGTTAAGGGGCCAAAATAGAAAGTGGCACAAACTGAAAAAAGAGATTTATTTTGAAATGATCTATATAATCTATACTGTAGCAATGTTGAGAAGTAATTATGCGTATGGATGTTGGTTTTCTTTATTTATGACAAATTCAGACTGCTGCCCCCTCCTGCTGTCAAGAGTTATCACTTCCACACAGACGCAGGTCGTCCCGGTGTCTTTCCACACAAGACGTGAGGTCACAGAGACGCTCATCAGTCAGCCCGGGTTTTGGTGCGAGTTCCTTATTGTTGCATCGGTGTGTAGGGTTCTGAGAGGAAAGACGGATAACTAATCTAACAACAAAAAAAGAAAGGAAAACAGGAAACTTCCCTCACGCTCTCTAACGAAGCTTGACGGAAAGGAAATCTTTGTTAAATGATGTTAAATGTAGAGTTACAGTGTACAAAGGCATCCTATACAGTTTGGGGAAGAAACAAATATATGGATGTGATGGTCAGGGGTGCACATACTTTTGGCCATATCGTGTATATCTGATATATGTATACCTTTATATACAGAGAAAGAGAGAGAGACAGAGAGAGAGAGAGAGACATGACTACATATAGTGCAAAATCAGATGAGAAATTCTCATTAACTAACAAACAAACAAACAAACAAACAAACAAATAAATAAATAAATAAACACTACATGGGAAGTGATTAGTTTATGCTGTTTGTTCCGCAAATATGAATATTTATATTTCTAACCATGTTAATGTGTACAATTTAAAAATCTGTAAGAAAAATTTAAAATATAGAAAATATTTTTATTGCATGACAAAAAATACAAAAGAATTCACTGGCTACTGGAACATTTCACCTGGTCATCCGTCCATACTACAGCAGATGGATCAAATTTACTGAATCGACTCTTCTGAACGAACTGAATCATACTCTTAGATGATTCTTTACTGTAAGATGAAGCGAGTCAGTGAGTCAGTGAGTCAGTGAATCATAATGGTTCATTTCCAGAGGAATGTTCTGAGAGTTTATAATAAAGCGCTGTGCTGCTGCTGCTGTGTACAAAACAGAGAACGAGACAAATTCATAATTCAGTTATGGAAATATAGAGTGTGAGAAAGGAAAGAAAAGAGAAGAAAAGGGAGTGTTTCTGGGAGGAGAAGAGTGACGAGGAGGAGGAGGGATGAAAGAGAAAGTTTAGCAGAGAGAGAGAGAGAGAGAGAGAGAGAGAGAGAGACAGAGAGAGAGAGAGACAGAGAGAGAGGGAGAGCTGGTGAAAGTCAAACTCTCAGCTCATCCTGCACAGAGCTTTTAGAGCAGTTGGAGCTCTGTGTCTCTTCAGTTCACTGCTGCATGCTGATCTTCTGCCATGATTAAACTCTCCTAGAGCTCCAGCCGAGGATCCTGCACTCTTCTTTCTCTCCTCGTCCTCCTTTTCTCCAGCTGGTTTTATATCAGACAGAGGAGAGACACACAGGCTGCTGCAGGGAGGTACAGTAACATCCAGCTGTTTTCTTCTTCACTCCTTCTCCTTTACTCTTACACTCTGGTTTGTTAGTGTGTGTAAAAGCTGTTTACACTCGAATGTTGGATGGTGGATGATCTCACACAGAGCTGAACTTGCTCCTACATCTGTTTGCACTTCTTATGCAAATCCTGCACTGCTGATTTCTGCTGATTTTGGCTCATTTGGCTGCTGGGCTTCTTGCATTCCTCATCTTTCTGTTTTTTTCCCTTTTTACTCAGTAAAAAAAAAAAACTAAATCACCATCTTTTTTGTCTCAGTGCAGTTTGATGGCTGGTTTGTTCTGCAGCAAATAAAATCTCACTGTTATTTTTTGTTTTCATGCAGATCTGATCCGGATCGTCCCTGAGCTGCATTTTCTTTTTATAAAGTGGATTATCAGAGGGGCAGGATGTGGTGGCTGAGGTTGTTGATTTTGGGATTTTGGTCAGCTCTTGTGGTGCTTGGCGCGACTGAAGATGCCAAACCGGAGCAGAAGGAAGTCAGCAGGACCAAACGCAGAGGAAACACGGGACAGCTTGGCCTCAAGGGGTAACAACACTGTTAACTCTTTAAATAGCAAGAAGTTTTCATTTAAAACCCAGAGTTTGTTGTGTCTTCATCTCACTGATGATCGATATAAACACTGCTGAAGGAAACGGAGCACTGAAGGAGGAGAGAAATGAGATGACATAAACATAAACATAAACATAAACATTCTGCTGTAGATTCATAGGAAAATAAACCTGAATACGGTTGTGTAAGTGATGGCTTGTGTTCGTTAGAGTAACTGTGAGAAGTGCATGAAGTATTTGTATAATCTTTCTACATTTATTAAAAACTTATTTGTGTTCATCTCAAGTGTTTATTTTTTAGATTAATCCTCAGGAAGTACAGCGAGGCCTAGCCTGTGTATAAAGCGCTGCTGTCAGAATGAATTAGAGTTCCTAAAACACTGCGTTTGGAAGAACTTTTGTTCCGGTATTTTGCAGAACGACCTGTCCAGCATTTACACAAAAGCAGTCAGAACACTGCAGGAACTTTTTTAATGCTATAAACTAAATCTGTTGAATATATCAATAAATATTCTGCTGATGCTCTGAGCTAGCTGAGATCTCATATAACTCTGGGGAGGTTGAATAAAAGGTTAAAATGGTCCAAGAATCTGGTTCTGGTTTGAAGTCCCCTGTAGTTTACTCCATGTTTTTATTCCAGCCCCAGTGACTGTGTTCATTCAGGTTTTATAGGCGTTCCTGTGTTTCTAATGAAACAGAGAGGTGATGTATTGAGGAATGGCATTGAGTGGAATGCTCTGGAACATTTTTGCTTCATTCCAGCTGAACTGAGTGATCTACCTGCGACAGGTGTGTGAGAGGTGGATTACAGCCAAACACAGAACATGGATCTACAGAATGATGGATTTGATCCATTTATCTTCTGGGTTGTCAATATGGACGCAGTATTGTACGGAAGTTCTTGAGCCATCTAAGAATCTCAGCTGAACTGAGATTATGAGTTTATGTACACTCCTGGGGAAAAAAAGGGTCAAGCCCAAAATGGCAAAGTATTAAGCTTTTAATGGTCTTAACAACATACAAAAAATTGTTCAGTTAATCAGCAAGAATTAAAGCAATAGATAAAGGAGCTTGGTATGGGATAGTGTCCCCGTTTAAAGCCGTGTGGGTAAACCTGCAGAAGGAAGAGTCAGTGTTGTTCCAGTCAGTGTTGATGGGTTCAAACAGTTGATGATTAGTTCCTGGTTAGTTTGTGTTTAATGTGAGACCAAATAATCTCTGTAGGGTTCAGATCTGAGTTTGACCGGGTCAACGCATGAGCCTGATGGACTTGTTGGTGTTTGCAGTGTGGACAGGAGCACTGTGCTGCTGAAAACAACTTCTCACTTGTGGGAAGCCTTTCTGTGATCTTCTCCTCTATTCCAAAGCATCAAGTGACTTTCCCCTGTGAAGCAGCTGAAAAGCTTTCACACCATGACACCTCTTCCTCCAGGCTTAACTGTGTCAGAGATGCTTTCACTGTTGTATTTCTCACCAGATCCTCAGAAGACAACTCTCTGGAGCATCACCATGCAGCTCAGATCGTGATGCAACACTCAACACAACTCTGCTCAACCACTCGGAATCAGACTTTCCTGTTTCTGCCAAAAACTTTGTTCTGTTTTTGATGTTTTCCTGAGACAGCAATGGCTTTTGAACATCTTCTAGACCAAACCTGCATTAGATAACCATTAGAAAGCATTTTGGGCTTGGCCTATTGTAGAAGATGACCTTTCTGCCTAATTTCTGAAAAAGTCCCTCCTCTAAACATGCGTTGCTCTTCAAAAGGTCATTAAAATACTAACTGAGGTTCAGTGGAGCGATGTGAGTGTTTATTTATCATGAACAGCTGGCTTGCTTATCAGCCTGGTCCAGATGTTTCAGAGCGTGATGTTTGCATGATCATTATCTCAGACACGGGCATCATGATGAGCATCTCATACACCACAGTGTGTGTTGCTGCTGTAGTGAAAAGCACTTTGTCAACTATTACAATTTTTATTTATTAAAGAAAGCCACATCATACTTTTTATCCTTTTATAGTTACTTTTACTGTTGTGGAATGTTAGTGAAGTAAGTCAGTTCCTGTTGTCGCTTACGCTATAGCAGCTATAAACAGTCGTTCCCTCACCAGCGCCTCTTTATTCTCTCTCTTCATGTTAAGTAAAACCGCAGCTTGTTCCGCACGTTACTGAGAAACTGCAGAGAAGCGTAAACTCCTCTGTCCTGAAGATGTCGGAAAACTTACAGTTACAGCTTCACCTCTGACTGTTACAGAGCGCTGACACTGGAGACTCCTTCCATAGATGTTAAATAAATAAACATCTCCTTACAGAAGATTTATCAATGATTACACATGATTTCACGGGTCCCTGTGAATGAGCTGTTACTACAGAAACGATAACGTATTAGAACGAGCGCATTAATATAAACCTGTGATTTAGCAGCTGCACTAATGGCAGAGCTGCTGTTAAATGATCTCAGTGGATTAATGACTTGTATCTCAGCACCTGATTGTTGTGAAGTCCGATTTTAGGACATTGTGGTTGTTGATGTACGTGTAGCTGTGGTCAGAGGAACACCCGAGTCACTGAACCGTCCTGAGGATGGTCTTTAACATTAACCTTATGCTAATTTAGCTAAATAATCCCAAACTATTTATTCATGCTTGAGATGTATGCTGGGCAAACTTATCCGTAAACATGGTGTTAGCTTCCACTGTTACGCTGTTGACACACGGTTGTATGTTTCAGCAAAGCCAGATGATGGAGACCAGCTTAATAAAGTTGAGGAATGTGTAAAAGACATTAGAAACTGGATGCTTATTAACTTTCTCCTACTTAATTCTGAGAGACAGAAGAACTTGTACTAGGACCACATGCAGTTAGAAGTAAGCTTTCTGATTATAAAAATCTAACTAGCAAACAATTGAAAGCTAACCTAGCAAACACAGGTAGCACCTATAGAGAAGGAGTAAGCCCCTCCCCTGGAAGTGACCTTCCTCGTGCTCAGTTCTGTCTTTCCAGGGGGCTGTGGGATGTTGGTGAGAAAGTGAGGATGCTGGGGGGCGGGGCTTCTGGGGGGTCAGTTAATATCGGAGAATTCATAACACCTACACAACTGTCAATCATTCCAGCAGTCAATTGGCTCGTCTGCTGTTTTTATGAAAAGATCGCTCTTTTGGCGTGTTTTTGAGCGATAACTCAAGATGCAGATCAAACTGCGTGAAGTTTGGCAGGACTGGTAGCATTGTTGGTGTCCAGCCCTGGATTGTGACACATTCCTGTTCCAGCCTTGTTATGTAAGAACACAGTGTGACTGCAGATAATCAAATTGGTTTGGAAAAAAACACAATGTTCTTGATTCGATCTGGTGATTCAACCCTGAAAGCATGCAGCTGAGTCATAAATGCACGTGTAATGAAGTGCGTTCATTCAGACGAGTGCGTACGAGTGTGAGACGTTATGTGCAACACGCATTAATGCTGGTGAAAAATAACGTGTATGTGCTCATTATATCAAATAAACCTCTTCCTTAATTTTTTAAAAAATGTCCTTTTCTGCAGCCCAAATGTGTGTGGAACACGACAACACTCGTACTGCTGTCCTGGGTGGAAAACACTCACCGGAGGAAACCAGTGCATTGTCCGTAAGTACTAAAGATCATATAATATATATATCACATGACTAAATAACTGGACTTAAATCACACACTGTGCACCAACACCTCAGACTGAGCACCAACACGTTCCACAACTGATCATCTTAGAACCAAAAACGGTGTCAGAAGCTCTAAGTTCACAGATTCTCCTGATAGCTCCAACCTTCTGATAGCTCTAACCCTCTGATAGCTCCAACCCTCTGATAGCTCCAACCCTCTGATAGCTCCAATCCTCTGATAGCTCCAACCCTCTGATAGCTCCAATCCTCTGATAGCTCCAACCTTCTGATAGCTCCAACCCTCTGATAGCTCCAACCCTCTGATAGCTCCAATCCTCTGATAGCTCCAACCCTCTGATAGCTCCAATCCTCTGATAGCTCCAACCTTCTGATAGCTCCAACCCTCTGATAGCTCCAACCCTCTGATAGCTCCAATCCTCTGATAGCTCCAACCCTCTGATAGCTCCAATCCTCTGATAGCTCCAACCTTCTGATAGCTCCAACCCTCTGATAGCTCCAACCCTCTGATAGCTCCAATCCTCTGATAGCTCCAACCTTCTGATAGCTCCAATCCTCTGATAGCTCCAACCTTCTGATAGCCCCAACCTTCTGATAGCTCCAACCCTGTGATAGCTCCAACCCTCTGATAGCGCCAACCTTCTGAGAGCTCCAACCCTCTGATAGCTCCAACCTTCTGAGAGCTCCAACCCTCTGATAGCTCCAACCTTCTGATAGCTCCACCACCAGCAAGCTGCACAGCAAGGGGTTAAGAAGATGTCCAAATGCTCCACAATTCTTCACTCGATGCTTCTATTACATCTTCTGTGCCATGTCCTTGACACAAACCTGCATCCCACAGAAAGATGTGATTTATGTGCCTTTTGCCTTTATTGATTCTGTTGAGATGGAAACGTATTGTGCTGATGTTTTTTCCTCCAGGTCTGAATAGAGCGCTGCGTTTCTCAGGAAGGTCGTCGTGGGCTTTGTGCTGGTGTTGTGTGCTGGCTGAAGGCCTGATTGTTTATATTGTTTAGCAGCCGAAAGTGAGGAAGTGTGGGGTCGCGATCTGCATCACTACAATCAGAAACATTTTATTCAGCAGATGGACAGAGGAGAAGGAGCTGACTTGGCTCACTAACCTTAAACACCAGATCCTAGAACTTAAATCTTAACTTTGACTCTAAATCCAAAACTCTTCTCTTCTGCAGTTTGTTGAATTATTTTGAAAATGCTACTTTTTGCATGCGGTCACTTCAGCAGGGCTTTTTATAAACAGCCAACAGATGCAGTAATTAAACAAATCAAATCCATAATTGCGTAAGCCAAAAAACCCCGGCTAAAGACACCGAGAAACCCTGGAGACACTAGAAGTCTCAGAACATTGGTATTTCAGCAGTTCAGAAGACAGAAAGTCAAACGTCATCATTCAGAATAAACCTGAAAAATATTTGTCTGGAAATAAACAGTCCACTTGAACATTACAGGACACAGGAATGCGAAAAAGGAGTTCACATTCCTGCACAAAAGCACAAGAGCTGTGAACTTTAAACAGTTTTCAACCTCAGAAGCGCTGGCCAGTAGGACACAAAAACACCAGACGGTAGAGTTTACAAACACGAGAGGAAAACTAAGCAGCAAGTTACTGAGCTCCATCAGCTCCACATCAAACCATGACACAGGTGAACCGGGGGCGGAGCCTAATCTCTCTCTCTCTGGCTCTCTCTCTCTCTCTGGCTCTCTCTCTCTCTCTCTCTCTCTCTGTTTCTCTCTCTCTCTCCCTCTCTCTCTCTCTCTCTCTCTCTCTCTCTCTCTGTTTCTCTCTTGGTCTGTTTGTTTCTCTCTCTCTCTCTCTCCCTCTCTCTCTCTCTCCAGCAATCTGCCGTAGTTCCTGTGGTGACGGATTTTGTTCCAGACCAAACATGTGCACCTGCCCAAATGGACAGATCGCTCCATCCTGTGGCTCCAAATCAGGTGTGTGTGTGTGTGTGTGTGTGAGAGAGAGTTTATGAAGAATGTTTTATTTCTTCTGTCAGTCTATTTGTCAGGACTTATTTTCAGGCAGATCCTCTCTGTGCAAAATTAATCTGTCATCCAATCCTAATTCCTGCCTCATGTATGATGTCATTTCCTGTCCATTACCTCATCTCTTCTGGGATTTAGTGAGTTCAGAGTGCAATCCAAAACCAATCTGTAACCCCTACACCCTAGATCCTTCTACAATCCTTGATGTCTTGGAGCGAGAGTGAGCTGATGAGTGTTAGATCAGGGAAAATAAATATGACACACTCGTTCCTGAGACACTTTGGACGTTAGACCTGTTTGCTTGGCGTTAGTTTTACGCAGGGAGCTGAAAATGATCTCTGCTTTCAGACGAACCCAAGGACGAGGCGATTGCTTTAGTCTCAACCGCATAAACATCTCTGTGATTCTACAAGCAGATGTCTACTGCTATTGAAAATATTTAGTCATCTCTGTGCGCACATCCACGCAGCGCTGAAATACTTCCCATATTCCTCGAACTGACGCTCTTAAAAATCAGAAACATGCTGCTGAGGGTCGTGTCTCTTTGCTTCCATACGCTATTTCCTACTAACGGATGAAAAGAGAAAAGTGGTCTATCTATTAAATAAACTCTTAAAGCAGAATGACGTATAAATCCTCACTTTATATTCACTTATGCCACAATATCACTATATCAATTTTAATCAATAAACT
>CM074950.1:908669-923803 GCA_037577455.1 Pangasius macronema
TAGGAGTGAGAGGGAGTGGTGTAGGAGTGTAGAGTGCAGTGTAGGAGTGAGAGGGAGTGGTGTAGGAGTGTAGAGTGTGGTGTAGGAGTGTAGAGTGCAGTGTAGGAGTGAGAGGGAGTGGTGTAGGAGTATAGAGTGTGATGTAGGAGTGTAGAATGTAGTGTAGGAGTGAGAGGGAGTGGTGTAGGAGTGTAGAGTGTGGTGTAAGAGTGTGGAGTGTGGTGTAGGAGTGAGAGGGAGTGGTGTAGGAGTGTAGAGTGTGATGTAGGAGTGTAGAATGTAGTGTAGGAGTGAGAGGGAGTGGTGTAGGAGTGTAGAGTGTGATGTAAGAGTGTAGAGTGCATTGTAGGGAGTGGTGTAGGAGTACAGAGTGTGGTGTAGGAGTGTAGAGTGTAGTGTAGGAGTGAGAGGGAGTGGTGTAGGAGTGTAGAGTGTGGTGTAAGAGTGTAGAGTGTGGTGTAGGAGTGAGAGGGAGTGGTGGTCAATGATTTCAGACAGTGTTACAGCATTCTACTGTGTGTGTGTGTGTGTGTGTGTGTGTGTGTGTGATTATTCCCAGATGCCGAATCATTGGGAGTCTCCCACAGCTGGATCTATACAAAGAAACGAATGACATCACACACACCCACAAATGCAGACCCTCCCTGTCCATCACACACACACACACACACACACACACACACACACACACACACATGCATGCACATTGTTAATCTTGTCTTAGTAAATCTTGAACTGAAACACCCTTCAGATAAACATAGTGGAGTAGCACTGGAGCCTCCTGCTGCTGCATCCTACACACACACATACATGCACACACACGCACACGCACACACACACACACACACACACACACATTCTTAAGTGCACATTCATACTCTACCATGGTGTGTGGTAAACAGAAGTACATTGTGGTCAGTTTGTGGTCAGCTAAGTGTGGGTGTAATGGTGATTCAGTGCAGAATGAAGATTTATTGTGTGCATGTGTGTGTGTGTGAAGTGTGTGTGTGTGAGCAATAACACTTAATAGCATCCGGAACTAAGTGCATAGAAATCAAAATCACTATGTGGGAGTTTGAAAAGTGTGTGTGTGTACGTGTGTGTGTGTGTGTGTGTGTGGTGTGAAACAGTTTTAAAGGAATATTGATGAATCGAAAATAAATCTAAAATATAAAAAGATGTACCTGTCTTGTTGTGTGAGTTGTTGTTGATGATGACGTGCTGTGTGTATATACTGAGAGAATTGACAGAAACACACACACACACACACACACACACACACACACACACTGTAAATGATTTAGGGCTGGATTGCCTTGTGGACTCGTGGAGCTGTGAGTGCTGATAGCGATCTTTGACATGCAGCACAGCTCATTACAAAGGCATCCAGAGAGAGAGAAAGAGACAGAGTGAGAGAGAAAGACTGAGAGAGACAGAGAGAGAGAGAGAGAGAGAAAGACTGATAGAGAGAGAGAGAGAGAGACAGAGAGAGAGACAGAGAGAGAGAGAGAGAGAGAGAGTGACAGAGAGAGAGAGACAGAGAGTGACAGAGTGAGAGAGACAGAGTGAGAGAGAGTGACAGAGAGAGAGAGATAAAGACTGAGAGACAGAGAGTGAGAGACAGAGTGAGAGAGAGAGTGAGAGACAGAGTGAGAGAGAGACAGAGTGAGAGAGAAAGTGAGAGAGTGACAGAGAGTGAGAGAGAGAGACAGAGTGAGAGAGAGAGAGAGAGAGAGAGAGAGAGTGAGAGACAGAGTGGCAGAGTGAGAGAGAGAGACAGAGAGAGAGAGAGAGTGAGAGACAGAGTGAGAGAGAGAGAGAGAGAGTGAGAGACAGAGTGAGAGACAGAGTGAGAGACAGAGTGAGAGAGAGAGTGGCAGAGAGAAACAGTACTTTTTTATTAGATGTTCAAAACATTCTATTTATCAGCTCTGACACCAAATTCCCAGCCAATGCTTCAGAACAGCCTGAGATCTAAAACCCTATAAGATATATATATATATACTTATGTTCATTCAGATCAAGTTCATTATATTTATATAGTATTTTAACACTAGACACTGTCACAAGCAGCTTTACAGAAACCTGAGAGGAGCCACAGCATTTCAGCGAGTTGAGTTGTTTATATCCTCCTCATTAGAGTTGTTTGTTTTATCAGAGCCAAGATACAATATTCAAATTGTTTAGTTTATCTTATTTGAGTTGCTTATTTTATGAGTCAAGATGTTTAACTTACATTACTCAAATCAACTGTGTTATCAGTTATGTTATGAGTCAAAATATTTGTCTTATCCAAGTAATGTTGTTTATCTTATTGAAGGTTTACATTTTATACAACTTGAGATGTTTACCTTATGAAATGGAATTATTTTATAAATTGAGTTCTTTACTTTATTTGTACACTTTATATCAATTTGTTTATCTCAAGAATTGAGTTGTTTGTCTTATCTGAGTTATATATATATATTTTCATCTTATCTGAGTTGTGTTGTTTATTTTATCTGAGTTGTGTTGTTTATATTATCTGAGTTGTGTTGTTTATATGATCTGAGTTGAGTTGTTTATGTTATCCGAGGTGTGTTGTTTATCTTATCTGAGTTGTGTTGTTTATCTTGTCTGAGGTGTGTTGTTTATCTTTTTTGAGGTGTGTTGTTTATCTTATCTGAGTTGTGTTGTTTATCTTGTCTGAGTTGTGTTGTTTATCTTGTCTGAGTTGTGTTGTTTATCTTGTCTGAGTTGTGTTGTTTATCTTGTATGAGTTTACCCTACAGGCTTCTGTACAAACCCACACCTAATGGTACGATTTTTTCATCAGGATGGGAAACTGAGATGTGTTTTATAGTGCAAAACTTTGATATAATACGAAGTGTGCATGTGCGTGTATTAGTGTGTGTGTGTGTGTGTGTGTGTGTGTGTGTGTGTGTGCGTGTGTGTGTGAGTGTGTTCTAGAATGTATTCATCTTGAAACACTTACTATTAAAGTGTTACTGGATTCTTCTCTGTTTCGTTTCTCCAAGGCAAAATGTGAAATTATGTGGTTTTATTCGACATGTAGAATGTAATTTGTAATAACTGATTCTTTACACACATATGTCTAACCTATTTTCTCACACACACACACACACACACACACACACACACACACACACACACACACAGACACACACACACACCCTCTCCCAGAACGCCCCAGACCAGGCCAAAACACGATTAAAAAGAAATTCCACCCACACAATGCTCTCTCTATGCAGTAGTCTAGAGTTCCTGTGTGTAACTGTGATTTCCTATGTGTGTTTGTGTGTGTGTGTGTGTGTGTTTGCGTGTGTGTGTGTGTGTGTGTTTGCGTGTGTGTGTGTGTGTGTGTGTGTGTGTGTGTGTGTTTCAGACTACCGGACAGGCCCGTGTTTTGCAGCAGTGAGTAATCAGATGTGTCAGGGGCAGCTAACGGGGATCGTGTGCACTAAAACTCTGTGCTGTGCGACGGTGGGCCGAGCCTGGGGTCATCCGTGTGAACAATGTCCTGCTCAGCCTCAGCCCTGCCGCCGGGGCTTCATCCCAAACCACCGCACCGGAGCCTGCCAGGGTATACACACACACACGCGCGCGCGCACACACACACATAACCTCAAATGTCTCTGGAAATCTTTGGAGACCTCATGATTCCATTCAATATTTATTCATAATTCAGTTTTGATTCATTCTGGTGAGGCCCTTCTATTGATAGAATAATTAATAAAATTCAATTCAATTTTATTTGTATAGCACTTTTAACAACAGGCATTGTCACAAAGCAGCTTTACAGAAATATAAAAATACAGGATATAAATTTTACATTTATAAATTTATCCCTAATGAGCGAGTCAGAGGTGACGGTGGTGAGGAAAAACTCCCTGAGATGATATGAGGAAGAAACCTTGAGAGGAACCAGACTCAGAAGGAACCCGTCCTCATCTGGGAGTAACGGAGAGTGCGATTATAAATAAACCCCTTCTGTTATTGTTCGCTATAAGGACAAATAGTGCAAATGTGTAACCTCTAAAGTTCATAAGAGTTTTCACATGAAGTCTATTGTGTGAGTGCAAAACTGTTAATATAAATTGCAGGTAATACAGATAATTAACACTACGATACACCGAAATCTAACCCTTACCCTAACCTCAGTAATTAAAAGGAAAGTTTTCAGCTCTTTTTGTTTTAAATAAAATCTCCAGTTTTTGTAATAAAGAAGTTTACCATGTGAAGACCAGACTAATGACCCCACAAGCTCAAAACTGTCGGGTATTCCTCTTCTTGTGAGGACATTTGTTCCCTACCAATTTATGAAAACATGTCCACACACACACACACACACACACACACACACACACACACACACACACACGCGCACACACACACACGCACTACACTACACACAGACACACACACACACATGCACAGAGTCATGCCCACATAATCACATTATACATAGTTATAGTATATATGCTTACTAACCATCACACATTACACAAGTGTCACATGTACACTCTCACATTTACACACTCACATACGCAATGTATACACATATCCGAACACACACACACACACACACACACACACACACACACACACACACACTTTTCAGAAATTATCACTCAAATTCATATAGATTCTTTCAGTTAGCTCATGCTAGAGAGTTAGCCAGCTAAAAGTTTTATTATTTCAGTGACTCAGTAATCACTTTAGCAGATCTACATCTCATAGTAGTTATATGAATTATTATTTTCTGGTTGAAACATTAGAAATGTGGATCACACACACACACACACACACACACACACACACACACACACACACTCACACTGCAATCTGCTGTAACAGGGTTAAATTGGGTTTGGGTCCCGTTAGTGTTTTACATGCCAGTGCAACCAGGCAGGACGGGAGGCGCAGTCAGAACAGATACACACATGCCTCATTGAACTACACACACGCACCCACGCACACACACACACACACACACACACCAGATTAGTTGTTACAGTTTATTACAGATTGCTTTGTTCCTGCTGTTCTAGATTACAATAAATAAATACTGCTCAAGAGTACTCNATATCGCAGTACTCGGGTACTCGCTTTAATATATCGCAGTACTCGGGTACTCGCTTTAATATATCGCAGTACTCGGGGTACTCGCTTTAATATATCGCAGTACTCGGGGTACTCGCTTTAATATATCGCAGTACTCGGGTACTCGCTTTAATATATCGCAGTACTCGGGTACTCGCTTTTATATATCGCAGTACTCGGGTACTCGCTTTAATATATCGCAGTACTCGGGTACTCGCTTTAATATATCGCAATACTCGGGTACTCGCTTTAATATATTGCAGTACTCGGGTACTCACTTTACTACTCGAATACTCGCCATTCCACAGTGCGGTACTTGAATACTCACCATTCCACAGTGCGGTACTTGAAAACTCGCCATTCCATAGTGCGGTACTTGAAAACTCGCCATTCCACAGTGCGGTACTTGAATACTCGCCATTCCACAGTGCGGTACTTGAATACTCGCCATTCCACAGTGCGGTACTTGAATACTCTCTATTCCACAGTGCGGTACTTGAATACTCGCCATTCTACAGTGCGGTACTTGAATACTCGCCATTCCACAGTGCGGTACTTGAATACTCGCCATTCTACAGTGCGGTACTTGAATACTCGCAATTCCACAGTGCGGTACTTGAATACTCGCTATTCCACAGTGCGGTACTTGAATACTCGCTATTCCACAGTACGGTACTTGAATACTCGCCATTCTACAGTACGGTACTTGAATACTCGCTATTCTACAGTGCGGTACTTGAATACTCGCCATTCCACAGTACGGTACTTGAATACTCGCTATTCCACAGTGCGGTACTTGAATACTCGCCATTCTACAGTACGGTACTTGAATACTCGCTATTCTACAGTGCGGTACTTGAATACTTGCCATTCTACAGTACGGTACTTGAATACTCGCTATTCCACAGTACGGTACTTGAATATTCACTATTCCACAGTACGGTACTTGAATACTTGCCATTCTACAGTACGGTACTTGAATACTCGCTATTCTACAGTATATATTGTTATTGCACAGTTTTTTGACGCACCTCTGGTCCTGTTGAAGACAGAGTCTGGCGTTTTTTCCACCACGCGGTTGCTGCGTTCTCCTCCAGGTGTGGAAGCTGTCTGTTCTCAGGGCCACATGCTGACTAATGCGATTGGCTCAACTTGTTATTTCCAATCCTTTCTACTTTGTGAGGGTTATTATGTTTATTGATATATAAAAGCAGATTTTCACAGGACTGATGTTGTGTAATTTGTTCAGTTTCATGGCACACATATCTCAACACACACATCTCATGCTGGCCTGCACAGATAAAATCCTCTTACACAAGAACCGCTCGTCGTTTGCAGGCATTCCTGCACAATGACATGCTGCACATCCAAAAAGTGCTGCTTGAGTATTGGTACCACAGGAAATTAATAAAAATAAAATAAAAAAACAGTAAATGGAACCTAATGCTTGAACCATTTTGCAAACCTGAGTGCAAAGAGAAGTGACGTGGAATTGTAAAGTGATCCATGGCTCAGAAGGAACTCTTTTGTGTAAATGAAAACCTGAGATTATGAATCCCAGAGATGGTCCTGAGTGCAGAACTGAGTAATCGGACCAAGTGTGAAAATGCCAAACATGCAAAACCCTAATTTATTAATTTATATTGTTTCCTTGCTTATATTGCAAATGGCATAATTCACACAATTATTCTGTGAAAATCACTTGCCATTTATGTGCCATTTATCCCATTGTACACACAAAGTAGTTCTTGTTATTAAAGGATAAGGGTGTACATATTACTGCAACACGTGTCAGTTAATCATATGTTTAAATTCTCCATCACTGTCCATCACATTACTAAATCATCCTCAGCCTCATTCTTAAAGTCAGTACAGCAGAGATAGACACGCCACGCCACTGACGCCGCCCCAGGGATCTCCTGCTCTACTGTCGAGTATTAATCTAGGTGAATGGACATCAGTATGACCTTTAATCTGTGAATCTCAGAGCATGAGTGTGCTGAGAAGCTGCACTGTGCATTTGGGACATAGCCACATGCTGTTCGATTTGGCCCTCACACTTATTTCTCCAGCTGGGGAAATTCCTCTACCGTCTGGCTGTCTGAGCCACGCTGAGGAGGGTTAGCAGACACCGTCCTCCCTGTGTCCCTCTCTCTCTCTCTCTCTCTCTCTCTCTCTCTCTCTCTTCATTTCTTTTCCTTTCACATTCTCTTTCTCTCTCTGTCTCTCCATTGCTGTCTCCATCCTCCCCTTTCTCACCTTCTCACTCACTTTCTACCCCTTTCCCTCTCTCTCACTTGTTCTTCCACGCTTCTTCAGATGCTCTGTCTCCAGTGAGTCTCTCTGAAAATATCTGTCTTTTTACTTTTCCACATTCCCCACTGCTCTTATTTATCACCCTGTGTGTGTGTGAAAAAAGAGATGAAGGATTGCATTCCTCTGTGTACATTTATTCGTCCATGCTTGTGTACTGAAAGCATCTGAATCTGTGATATAAATCAGTAAATGTTTAGATGTTGTTTATAGAGCTATATTTTTAATGTTTATTATTGCATTATTTAAAGTGTTTCTATCTCTACATGTGTGCATGTGTGTGTGTGTAGACGTGGATGAGTGCCAGGCCATTCCTGGTCTGTGTCAGGGAGGAAAATGCATTAACACAGTGGGCTCGTTCGAGTGTAAATGCCCTGCAGGACACAGATTCAACGAGATCAGCCAGAAATGTGAAGGTGAGAGACTTGACCTTTGACTTGACAGGAACATGGTGTTGATAAATGTCTGATGTTTGTAAAATCTGGAATCCATAAAGAAGATGATGTCATTTCTTAATTTCACTCCCATTTATGCACCCATATATGAGTGAAGAGGGGTGAGGAGGGGCCCTGGGGCTGTTTTCCCATCAGGATAGTTTATATTGATCATCATTAAGATCTGAGATTAGCAATGGCCTTGAGAAGAGAGGAATCTGTTTCCAAACTTGAGGTTCAAGCCAAGCTAATTTTCCCTAATTTTCTCAGGATAACTTTGCGTGAGATGTGTTCTGCTGCACACAGACTCTAAAATCACATTTATGGTCGTGATTTCTGCCACTTTTCTGCACTAATAATGGTGTTTAAGCTAAATATGTGACTCAGGTTTTATCTGGTGCAGTCCAGACCTTAAATTAAACCCAATCAAAAGCGCTCCTACCCTTTAGTTTATGAAGCATCTAGGATTAAATGCTGGCTGGCTGGACGGACGTCTAACTATAAAACTAAAATACGGTGGTATGTGGATGTTTATTATACACTGCAGAAAGAGACATGGATTTTACTCTACTATGCCATCAGCATACAGCCACTTGGCCAATAGAGGAATTTATCATTTAAATTTTATTTTAGTTAGTGCTAAATGTTAATTCTAATGTTAAGTACTTAATCAATTCATTAGTTTAAAAGGTTATGAAGGTTTTTCAATAATCTGAGTTCAACGTGTGTTCTTATTGTCTCGAAGCACAGATATGAGGGCGCCCTATAACATAAAGCGGCCAGCCTATCCACCGTCAACACACTTGAGTGACCAGACTTAAAGACTCAACACTAATTGAAAGGCTGTTCCATGTGGGGTTTTGTAAGAAAAAGCTCTGCCCCTGTTGTAGGTTTCATTATTCTAGATACCATCAATAGCTTGGTACAAAGCTTTTGATCAAATCAGAGGTGGTGGATGATAAAAGACCCTTTATAGGTCATCATTAGTAGTTTATAACCAATGCAAAATCTGATTGGGAGCCAATGCAGTGTGGATAAGATAGGGGTGATGTGGTCTTGGTCATATCTTCTGGTTCTAGTAAGGACTCTCGCTGCTGCATTCGGGATGAGAGCATGTTTATGCACCTACTTGAACATCTAGACAGTAAGGCATTACAATAATCCAACCTAGAGGTAACAAAAGCTTGAACTAGTTTTTCTGCATTTTCTGCATGATGTAAGTGAAGAAGAAGATTTATTTGTCACATATACATTCCAATACAGTAATATTCTTATCTTTACATCTCTGCTTGTTAGGAAGTTGGTGTCCCTGGAGTAGAGAGGGTTAAGGGTCTTATTCACTTCTGATCAGTAACCCAGAGCCTTAGCCATAAAATTTCAACTTTATCAATAAGGACAGGTCAAGGTGTTCCAGGACCATGATAAGGTGATCTTTCTTTGGTTGGTCTTTAAATTTTAAAGTGAAGTGAATTCAAGTGACTTTGTGGCCAAGTGTGGTGANCTACAATCCCTGCCGGACCCGAGACTCGAACCCACCACCTTCAGGTTCACCTTCGGGTTACAAGTCCAACTCTCAGAGTGGGAGTTGATAATCATCTTTAGGTACTAGGAACATCAGTAGAGGGACTGCAGTGATAGGATGATTTCCTTCTGTTAGTACAGGTTCTCTGGAGGATGTGGGTAATTATCTCATGGAAGGATCATCAGAATCAAGATCAGCATCTTGAAATACTGTGGTTTGAATCAGGGCTTGTGAGGGCCAACACCAGGGTAATGGAATATACAGCAGTCAAGANAGAATCAATACTATGGGATGGTCTGGTTATGAGGTCAGGTTTACGGCAGGTTCATGATCACGATCAGTTGGAACTTGGTTCACAAGATGGTCTGCTTGTGGATCAGGCTCATGGACATTTCAGGATAGTGGGAGAGGACCAGGGTTATGAGATTTTAAGGATTAATGTCATAGAATGTTTAAGCCCAGGCAGGGTTTGTGGGACAGTCATGGTCAGGATTAGGTTTAGAATCAATATTAGGATACTTAGGATCATATCATGGTCACAGTCAAGGTCAGGAACTTGTATGAACTTGTTCATAAGTATTTGTTCAAAGATTTTGAAAAAGTATTTTTTGATCATGAACCTGAATGAATTAAAGTCAAATTCCAATTTATGGGTTAGGTTTATCGAGTCAAGTTCAGGATTAAATGTGTTTAGTGCTTTAACCATTGACAAAGCACCATATAAATAAAATTGAATCAAATTGAAGGTATGAAAGGGTCAAGATCAAGTCACTGGATGGTCAAGACCAGAATCATGGAGGGTCAGGTTCACAGTCAAGGTAACAGGATCTTATGGTTGGGGGGTGGGGGAGTTCAGAGCTTCAAGGGCTAGGATAATGGGAGGACCAAAATCAGACAAGATCAAAGACATAGACAAAGACAATGCCAAGATCAGGGTCAGAGTTTTGGAAGGGCCATAATCAAGGTCATGATGGATTAGGATCATCAGGATCATGTGGTGATCAGAGTCAGGATCAGAATCAATATTATGGAAATTTGCTCAAAGGGATTTGTTTAAAGAATGTGAATAACTCCAGTCCAGAATGCTAAGCTATGTTGGACAAAACATTTGAGAGGGAGGCTAAACTAACACCACCACAGCTCACAGTTTCATAAATCTGGTTTCTCACTGATGCAGTTCTCCTGGTGTGCATGAGAGAAACTGCCCAGTCTTCACCTTGGAGACAAAGAGACACACACACTCCATCTCCAGCTGGTGTTTGTTTATAAGAAGGGACAGTGCGGTTATTTTTAGTCCTACTTCGTTGAATTTATAAGGGTTCATTACTGGGGCTGTGTAGTCAAACCTCTCTAGTGCAGTATGGACTGAAGGAAAGAAGAACAGACTAGTAGACCAGCCATAACACACACCCACACACACATTCATGCTGAGTGCGCCGGGTTGAGAGGAGTCGGCTGGGTCGCCTCTGCCCAGAAATAATAACACGATTCCCAGAATCCCTGGAGAGTGTGTGAAAGAATTCCAGATAGGATCAAATTATTTTTTTGAAGGCCATCCTGGTTGGACCTGTCATGACTTCCTGGGAGGGATCAGCGTGTCTCTGTTATTCTGCCACGATCAATTTAATAAGGAGAGAACTGAAATAAAGCCCACAGAGCTCAGGAATCACAATCCAGAAATACCAGAACTGGAAAACCAGAACTCCTGCTTCTGTGGGTTTTTTAATACTTAGTTTCATCTGCAAATGTTATTTAGTGTGTGTGTTTGCGGTGTGGGTATAAGTATGGAACTGCCAAGTATCAGGCTAAATGAATAAGCAGTCAAATGTTCTACAGTCATTTCTTGGTTTTTGACTATATCGAGTGCAATGCTGCCAAAATATAGACAAGTTATAAAGAAAAAGAAGTTGGAACAGAAAGTTTATTGCACTGCTACACTCTTTTAGCTTTTTAAACATTCATTCATCCAAATTCAGGTGCATTTATGATGAGTGTGAAGACGCAGCATCTGCAGGCCACGCCCTCCAAACGGGCTATTGTATCTATTTTATTCTATGAACAAATTTTAGCTTATATAGTTTAATACTTTGCAAAACTAAAACTGTATATTTTTATGATCTACAGTAGCTAGTGTAGGCTTCAACATCTCAGAATCAGCCATGTAAAACAAACCTGCTAGCTCTGTTAGCCTTGTAGTCAGAAATGTCTGCACTGATTGTGTGCATTGTAATGATTATGATAGATTAGTGGAGATGGTGATCGTTTTAGTAATTCTGATTTAAATGTCAGTCTATCTTTTGGCAGGAAAGCTAATTCTCTCTTGTTAGATTTTTTTAGGTTTTGACTAAAATCTCCTTTTCCTCTTTCTCTTTCAGACGTAGATGAGTGTTCAACTATCCCCGGATTGTGCAGTGGAGGTGAATGCTCCAACACCATCGGTAGCTACGTCTGTAGATGTCCTGTGGGATACGACACGGCTCTGGATGGATCTCGATGCATCGGTGAGCTTCAGGCTGAAGAGTGTGTGTGAGAATGTGTGGTGACAGCTCAGAGGATAACAGTTTCAGTTATGCTGGTTGCTGAAATGTCAAATAGCAATGAGTCATGATTACTGGACTGGAATTGACTCTTCACTCAGTTAAGTTTCCTTATCAGCTGTCCCTGATAGGTCATTGATAGCCTAATTATCTATATTCTATAATTATCTATAAAGTGTAATATCTATAGAGCCAATGTGGCCTCACTATATTCATTTTACATTAATATATTAAAGAATTGCCACCATGTTAGTGGAATACCTCGGTTTTAGAAGCTTGATGTGGATAGAAACAGTAAGTAAATGTGGGTGGGGCTTGGAAAGAAGACTGAAGAACCCAGTCTATAGTCTATAGTATGTTTCCACTCACCTGGTTTTATAATTTTTATAAAAACCTGAAAGGACACTCCACAAATGTGTTAATCTGGACATGCATATAATGTGTGTGTTTTGGGTATTTTTCAGTTTCTTTCTTGACCTTAACACACTCACAGGTTACACAACTCATGAAACCTTTACTGGATCCCTGCAGCAGAATTTAGGTCAGTCAATGGGCGTCAGTGATTTCACAACAATGAGCTCCTCTGTATATGAGGTGACGAGAGAGAGAGAGAGAGAGAGAGAGAGAGAGAGAGAGAGAGAGGAAGGAATGAGAAAAGACAACGAGAGGGTGACAGACAGAGTGAGATGGCCACTAAGAGGAAGATAAAGAAAGAGATAAAGAAAGAGATAAAGGGAGAGATAAAGGGAGAGATAAAGGGTTAAGAGGATTGATGTAGGGAAATATGAGTCATGCGCTTGTTTCTCCCTCTCTGTCTTTCTGGAACGTGGCAGCAGATCTCTCCATCACTCTTTCCCTCTCCCAGAACAAGTTGAAAATCCTTCATGGCCAGTTTTATTTGGTGGAACCTTTTCAGCAAAAAAAAAAAGAAATGCAAACATCTTTCCTAACAATTTGAGGTTTGCAGAACATTTTCATTTTTGGGGGGAATCTAATACATTAAAGTTTCGATAATGTCAGTGTTTGTTTGAGAAGGTTGTCTGAGCAACGAGCAGCCTTATCTACAGCCTTATCTTATTAAAACCTGCAAAATATGTTACTGAATGTTCTAATAAGGTTCTCTGTTAATAGGGATGCAAACCACTTGTAGCTTATCAGTTAAAGTCTGGGCTAGTTAGTGAGTTTCTAAGTTAAAATCAACACAAGAAGTTACTGACATGGTCTTGATGTTTTCCAAGGCTCTGCCTTTTGGCTTAAGATCAAGTGTAGTTTCAGGTTAATCCCTGGTGACGTGGTGGTTTAATGGTCAAGGAATTGCTCCATTGAGCAGAAGGTTGTGATTTCAAATCCCAGTTAAAGCTGTTTGAACGTTGAGCAAGATTCTTAACCCTCAATATCCTGTCTTGACTAAGTGGCTTTAGGTAAAAGCATCAGCTGAATTAACCAAATGCAAGTTTTTTGTACACTTCAAACTCAAAACAAAATTCCCAGAATCCTCAGCCAAACAACAAGCTTCATTCTAGCTCCTCAGACTTAGAATGTACACTTCCCATAAATAACCAGGATTTCCACTGTATCATGAAGTCTTGCTTTAACGTTCTACTAGTGACGTTACTAAGCCTTCTATTCATGCATAAGCTTCGACAGTATTAATCCTTTCTGTTTTGTTTACTGAGTTAAATCTAATACTGATCCCTTTTTGTCCATCTATCAACTTTGGCTGTCTCCTTTTGGATTAGTCTGGTTCATTCTATAAACCCTACACTTGCATCTGAACAGCTTTGCTTTATTAGTTTTGCACGAGAGCTATAAGGGTTCTAACAAGCAAGAGTGGCTGGTATAAATGTTCTAGCAGAGCTAATCCCCTCATCAATATAAGGCATCGATATAAGATTTACATTTGGCTCCGTATTGGATTAGTTGCTGAAAACAAATGTCTTCAAGAAGATTACTTTGGATTATTTTTTGTGGACTTGGGTGCAACAGCACCACCAATGGTCACAATACAAACACACAGAATGGTATGAAGAAGCGAGATGTGAGGCTGGTGCTGATTCCGTTCTCGTCCAGACTGTAGATTCATGTAGACAGTCACAGTGACAGTCTTGTCAAAGTGACACGCCCCCGAGATTCAAACTCCATTTGGCCTGATATTTTTCTCACACATCCATAACATGTCATCAGCAGTGATTCAGATTGTGCATGTAAAATACAGTCATGGGTGTAATGAACATGAGCAAAGTGAATTATTTACTCCATCATCCCTTTTTTAGGAGAAACTAAAAGTAGACAGACTAAACACACATTGTCAAAACAGAGTACAAATTGCCCAAAAGTACATGACAGAAGTGAAAGTTTGTTTGTTTGTTTGTTTTTTTAATGAAAAACTCACAACTTCTCTTTTGTTTGGTATTTGGAGCAAATACCCAGTTGAGTGTTACAGACTTGAAACGCCTACAAAATAAAAAAATAAATAAAAACATTCAGCTGTCTTTCTGTCTTAAGTGTGTGTGTGTGTGTGTGTGTGTGTGTGTGTGTGTGTGTGTGTGTGTGTGTGTAATACTTTGCACAACCCAAATTGTTTCATCATTGAGATATTTATAGATATGAAATTTTAGCCTCCTATCTAATATCACCACCAGCTGTCACTGCTAACAAGTAATGGAAGTCTTTTCAATGTTTAACTGCTTCACTGACTCATTTTACACATTTTCTAAGAGCTATAACATGACAGCACACAGGTTGGCACTGACAGCGTGGTGGTACTATGATGGTAAATTCGGTCTGGACACATATGGACTCTTCCACAAAAACATGTTGTCCTTGTGAAGCTCTGTCTCTTCACTCTGGAACCGAATAATAAGTAAAAAAGTAGATCATGGCGTTCCCTTTGCTTCTCAGTGAGAGGTTGATGACACTGTTGAGGGAACTCTGATTTTCCAGCCAAGAGCTTCTTCCAAACATCCTCCTCCTCTCATGGGTCAGGGATGTTCAAATGATGTCTGGTTTTGGGATTTCAGGAGGATGTTTGCCATGAAAGGAATGCACATTATAGATGTCCATGCTGTTAGATGCTAAATACCCTTTTGTGCTCTCTTTCTTTCTTTAGAAACTTTCTTACTGGGTAGAGAGCTGGCTGATATGATGGAGAGAAGGAAGGTAGATATACTGTGTGTACAGGAGACCAGGTGGAAGGGTAGCAAGGCTCGTAGTATAGGAGCAGGA
>CM074950.1:923903-953289 GCA_037577455.1 Pangasius macronema
TAGGGATAGGTGGAGAGTGATGATTCGCTGTGGCGACCCCTGAAGGGAAAAGCCAAAAGAAGAAGAAGAAGAAGCTCTTTCTTTCTTTATTTCTCTCTTGGCCTCTTCTCTGATCTATGCAATGTTGATTCTCCATTCAGTTGGCAGTGGTGGTATAATCTGAGATTCACATATCTTCTAATGTCTCCTCTTGTCCTGTATAGATGCCCATGCAGGAATTTGCTTTGACAGTATCATAAATAACCGCTGTGCGAACCAGAACTCCCAGCGTATGACCAAGACCCAGTGCTGCTGTTCAATGGGCCGCTGCTGGGCCAGAAACACCATCCCTGAGATTTGCCCCATCCAGGGAACAGGTAACACACCTGTCATACACTTATACTGAACTGCTATGATTAGTATACCTAATAAACTGGCAACTTATGATGTTCATACATACATACATACATATATTAGATATACTTATCAACTTAGTGTACCTGTAAATATACCTGCTACAAGTGCTTACAGTATATACCTGTATAGCTATAGACAGACATACTTCAGCTGATAGTCCATGAGAAATATACCTGTTACTCATGTATATGATCTGATACAGGTGCATGTATACCTGATTTAACTCTGTATATACCTGTTACATGTGCTTGGGTACCTGATTTAGTTATAGGTGTTCATATACCTGATTATATATGTCCGTGTCTTTTATATCTCCAGAGGAGTACCAGATATTGTGTCAACAGATCCAGCCTTTTGTTCCTGGCATTGGCCCATATGTTCCTGGTGGACCTGGCATTGGCCCATATGTTCCTGGTGGACCTGGCATTGGCCCATATGTTCCTGGTGGACCTGGCATTGGCCCATATGTTCCTAGTGGTCCTGGCACAGGCCCATTTGTTCCATACAGCCCATTTGGTCCTGCTCCTGTTATTCCTGTTCCACAACCTCCTGACCATCCCGGGCCAGCTGTTGTACCACCACTACGCGTACCAGGTTTGTTTCGACACCAAGTTGGAGTCAAGAACACATGTCCATGTCAAGAACAGACTTTCCCTAAGAATCAAAACCCAGACTTTCCAAGATACAGATACAGATAAAAACCAGACTACAGACTAAGAGCAGGCTCCACCAAGTCCAGAAACATCCCAGTGGTTAGAACCAGGTAAACACCAGACCCACCCTTCCCAAGACCCAGAGCAAAAACAGCCCCCTGTGCCCTGAAGATCCAGATTAAAAGTAGAACTCTAATTCCCAGCTTTGTAACCCTATGATCAGAAGCCTCTTAAATCACTAACCCTTCAAGACCCAGGTCAAGGCCAGGCCATTGAAGACCAAGGTCCAATCTGCCTTAAAACCAAACTTTTTAAAAAACAGACTCAGGCCAAAAAAAGAATTAAAAAAAGATCCAAGACTCAGATTCCTCAATGTCCAGACCAAGACCAAGACCCCCAATTCTCAGACTAAGAGAAGAACTGTCTTAAGGATTGACCCTATACTCAGACCAAGACCAAACCATGACTCTGCTGCACTCTTAATGCACACTACACTCAGTACACTTTTGACTATTTTCTTAAAAACTCCTCACACAATCACACACAGTCTCTGCATCTGCTGCTGTCAGGTCTGAACATTTCAAACATGTGTGAAGTCGTGAGGAACCTGTGCTTGAATGGTCGCTGCATTCCAGTCCCTGGGAGTTACCGCTGCGAGTGTAACATGGGCTTCCGTCTTGATGACCGTGGAGAGTGTATTGGTAAATACACACACACACACACACACACACACACACACACACACACACACACACACTGTGTTTATTCTGTTTACTTATTTTACTATGTTCATATCAGTCAACAGATACGTGTATACTGTATGTACATATGTAGATGTATATGTAGATGTATATGTATATGCATGCCATCAGTGTGTTATGTGTGTGTGTTTAAGATGATGACGAGTGTGAGCGTAATCCGTGTGTGCATGGCCAGTGCATAAACATTCCAGGTTCCTACTACTGTCAGTGTCCTCTAGGATTTCAGACCACTGCTACCAGAACCGAGTGCAAAGGTGAGTAAGACATACACATTGCTAAAGATGCCAAATTCCTACAAAACATATTTTTGAATATTAATTAACAAATTATTTAGTATTCAAAATTATGTGAATGTTATTGAGGGTGTAATGTTATAGTTTCACACACAGGATGAACATTAGCAGTAGCTACGCTGAGTGCTCACATCATACATACTGTGACTTAAGCAAAACTATCCCAGGAGGAAAAATAATAATTTTAAGATTTGTGTTTATTTTTTTCCCCCACAGTAATTTAGCTTAATTTTACCATCTGGTGATCCACATAAACGTCTGCCATCTTCAACATTGTCAAGATGTCAGGAATATATACGGTTATATTTTAAATGGAAGCCTCTGAAACACTGTTAGCACCCCAACGTTGATCAGTGTCTCCTAACAGCACATCCTGAAGTGTTTTATTCTTCTTATACTGCACCAGTTTGGCAATGATGACATGTTTTTATTTATTAAAGAGTGACATGTCATTTATATTTACATTTGATGTTGTGGAACATTCACAGAATGTTAGTTCCTGTTGTCACTTACACTATAGCAGCTATAAACAGTCGTTCCCTCACCAGCCTCTCTTTATTTTTCTTTCTTGAAGTTAATAAAGCAAAACAAAAGCAGCTTGTTACTGAGAAACGCGAAGAAGCGTAAACTCCTCTGTCCTGAAGATGTCGGGAAACCTGGACAGCATTACCTCTGACTGCTCAGAACAATTACACGTGTTTTAAATCTGTTTATGTGGAGCGTCTGCTGTACACACCCCTGTGAATGAGCTGTTGCTATAGAAACGATAATGTATTAGAAGGAGTGCATTAATATAAACCTGCGCTATTGTCAGAGCTGCTGTTATAGAGAACTAATCAACACCTTCTGACCAATCAGAGCGCAGCACTCAGCACTGCTGTGGTATGAATATGATTACTGAATAGTGTATAACATAATACTGTTGTATTACTGTAGAAAATCAGTTGAGTTTCACCCACAGATAAAGAGCGATTCTTATTTACTTGTAATATCAGGTTTAGGACAAATACTTTGTCATTTTTATAGCAAATTTGCTACATAATTTAAACAGTGAGTAATCATTAATGACATATTTATTCAGAGTCTTCTCCTTCGTCAAGTAACACAAGCGTAAAGTTCAGGAAATGTGTTAAATACTAACTGAACTGTAAAATTTGTTGTGACAGCACTAACTCTAACACACACACAAACACACACACACACACACACACACACACACACACACACACACACACTCTCTTGTGCTCTCAGATCTGGATGAGTGTGTAGCTAACGGACGTATCTGCAATAACGGACGCTGTGTGAATACGGAGGGGAGTTTCCACTGTGTGTGTAACGCTGGCTTTGAACTTACTTCTGATGGGAAGAACTGCCAAGGTAGGACACACACACACACACACACACACACACACACACACACACACACACACACACACACACAGAGAAAGTATGAAATCATTTGAAGTCTTCTGAAAAGCTGTTTTGAACAGATCTGGTTGATCTTCAGATAAACGACTGATTAGCTTAAAGCACACAGACTCATTCTTGCATATATACGTTATAATATATATAATATATAATATTGCATATATGTTACACAGGATGATCTGTTAAATGTAGCTAAAAAGAAAGGTTTGGCCCTTGTGATGGAACACCACATGGTGTGGTGAAGCTCTGAGCCCACATTGTTTAATTTCTTCAGGTTTTACAGGTAGCCAGTCTGAAATTGTTTTTATTTTTAAAATAATAATAAAAATGAGCATGTCTGTAGCAGAGAGCACTCAGGAGAGCAACATAAACCCACCTGAGAGGTATTGAGGTTTTATCTGGAAACATCATTGAACTACAGAAAGAACAAAAGCACAGTTTAGAGTGGCTAAGGAACATCCAATCACTAGACGGACTGAGTGTGGTAAGAAACAGGAAGTGATTACCATATAAGGAAAGCGGAAAGCCAAAAGGTACAGAGCGTGGAAACCGAAGAAGGTCAGTAACAGAGTGGGGTACAAAGAAGTTAATTATGTTTCTCTTTTTAAAGTCTTTCCAAATTAACTTCTTTGACAACAAAAGTGTCATTTAAAAAAATATAGAGATAAATAAAGGGAGAGATTAGAGACATTAAAGCTTACGCTCAAGTGTCTTTCCGCTAGCCTCTTGTACAGGCTCAGTTCTATAGTATTCAATCGAAATCGGGTACTGTTGCAGGAAATAAGTAGTTAATAGTAAATAAAGAATTAAATCTGATGTAATTCTGCAGTTTAGTTAACAGTCTCAGACAGACTGGCCGTGAGTGTGTTTATGATTTGTTCACTTGTGGGGATCTTTGTGCTCAGATATGGACGAGTGTAAGATTAGGAACATCTGTTTGAATGGGATGTGCATCAACGATGACGGCAGCTTCAAGTGCATCTGTAAAGCCGGGTTCCTGCTGGATGGCACGGGACGCTACTGCATCGGTGAGAAACTTTACACAACAACTTTACACATGCAAAGTAAAATATCAATAATATGTCAAAATCTTATCTGGTCCAGAAAGTAGGTCACAGCAGAAGATGAATTAGCATAATTCTACATTTTCTACATTTATGAATTTGATTGGATGCTTTAAACTAAAGTGTAAATATTCTACTGATGTTATTGTACAGTCATTACGGATGAGAGAAGAAGAGACTTTAGTACATTAAGGTCTAAATGCAGGGTATAACAAGTTCATTTATTTTCTTGGAAACTGAATAAAATTAGAGGACAAGTATTCAAATTCATTTACACTCAGGTAAAGTATAAATTACTCAAGCATTTTCCGCTCCTGGTCATATAGTAAATACGATTTAAAATAAATGTGTTCGAGGAAACTTCTGTCCAATTTCATCAACTAAGTGTTCATTACTTGTGACAGAACTGCTGTGTGGGTGCTGGATGGGCTGTTTTTATTAATAAAATGAATTTATTTGTCAGATGTGTTTCTGTTTAATATTAGTCTACAATGTCACTCTCAGATGAAAATGCCTAAACCTTAAAAGTTCTATAAAATTATAAAAATAAAAGTTATAAAAAAAATTTTGATGGAGAAGAAGAACACACCCCATCCCTCTCCATAGAACCTCTGCCATAGTGCCAGATACAGATGTGTTTAGTTTGGATAGTCTGTACACACACATGCCTGCACACATGCACACGCACACACACACACGCACACACACACACACACACACACACACACACACACACAGAGAGAGAGTTCCTAATGGGTCGTTATGGTTGATGTATTCTCTCATTAATGATTTGTGTAGTCTGGTGCGGAACTTGGCATTCTCTCTGTTTAACAAAACCAGCCTACGCACACACACACACACACACACACACACACACACACACACACACACACACACACACAGGCCAGTGAGTTCAGACATAACACTCTCACACATTGTTTGGATTAGAGTGATTGGGATCAGTTATGCATGCAAGAGTGAGAGAGAGATTCACCTCTAATTAACCTTCAATTAATAAAATAAATGCAGCTTATTATTATAATAATTATTTTATAATTCTAATTATATTTTTTGTAAGCAATCTGGATTATTACAGTTTGGCTCTGAAATTAGTTGAATTGATTATGTAGCATTTAGGCAATGTAACTGAATTCAGCTTTCAGTTTAACTTTGAAATTATTTAACACACCTATTATTCATTAAAACCTGTTCTACGTGCTATTCCTTAAACTCCTAGAAAGAAAACAGTGAACAAACCAGTGGAAACTCTGCCACAAACACAATTTCCAGAATAAACTAATGCAAATGCAAATGCTATAAACAAACACAAGCTACAATTTAACTAGTCCATTTAAACTAGGAACCTGTAAACTAGAGACATGTAAACTGGGGAGCTGTAAACTAGAGACATATAAACTGGGGACCTGTAAACTAGAGACATATAAACTGGGGACCTGTAAACTAGAGACATGTAAACTGGGACCTGTAAACTAGAGACATGTAAACTGGGGACCTGTTAACTAGAGACATGTAAACTGGGACCTGTAAACTAGAGACATGTAAACTGGGGACCTGAAAACTAGAGACATGTAAACTGGGGACCTGAAAACTAGAGACATGTAAACTGGGGACCTGTTAACTAGAGACATGTAAACTGGGNAAACTAGAGACATGTAAACTACTGAAAAGGGAATCCAGGGATCTGTAAAATAGGGAATAATGAATTTAGGGACCTTTAAAGTAGGGAAATCAAAAACTAAGCAAAAAAAAATGTAAGCACCTGTAAACCAGGGACCTGAAGACTAGGTTGCCTATTACGATTATCCTTACTCTCCAATTCTGTGTGTGTGATTCAGACATTGATGAGTGTGAGACTCCAGGAATGTGCTTAAACGGCCGCTGTGTGAACACCGAGGGCTCCTTCAGGTGTGAATGTATGCCAGGACTTGCTGTCGGCCTCGATGGACGCACCTGTGTGGGTGAGTCTGACACACACACACACACACACACACACACACACACACATACACAAAGTAAAGTATATGTCCAATCTCAATCTCATGCTGCAGTTTTCCAGCACAAAAGAACCGGATCTATATTCTGTTCTCCTGAATTAAATTTGCTTTATTACAGCATGCAAACTGGTCTGTCTGGGTAAAAGCATCAGGAATGAGATTTTTGTTTATTACTGTCTGTTCCCCCCCCCCCTCTCCCTCTCTCTCTCTCCCTCTCTCTCTCTCTCTCTCTCTCTCTCTCTCTATCTGCCCTAATCTCACACACACACACACCCTGTCTCTTGTTCCACAGACACACACATGCGCAGTACGTGTTATGGTGGTTATAAGCGTGGTCAGTGCGTGCTGCCGTTCTTCGGTGCGCTGACAAAATCTGAATGTTGCTGTGCGAATACGGAATACGCCTTTGGAGAACCGTGCCAACCCTGCCCACCACAGACCTCAGGTAACACACACACACACACACACACACCAGTTCAAAAAAACAAATAATCACCTACTCAGAATAAAGAATCCAACATCCAGAACTCTAGGATCTAACCATATAAACCCAGCATCAAAACAATGGAACCCAAAACAGAGAAGTGAACCCTCAGAACCCTAGGCCAAACACCTAGAACCCAGAAATGAGTTATGGTGAGTACCCAGGACAGACAGAAAATCCCACAATGTAACCAATACCCAAACACATCAGAAGCACCTAAGCAGAACCCAGAACTTAACAATCAGAACACAGAAACACTAGAAGCAAACACACACAATGCAGAACCGAATACTCAGAATCCAGAACCTCAGGAACTTTAAAGAGAACTTTTAAATAATCTAAATATCCAAAACCAGAATCTAACCCAAAACCTAAAAATTAGAATTTATAACCAAACACTTAGAGCCCAGAAGCAAATGCTCAACATCCAGAACCCAAACAGTGAAAACACAGAACATAGAACATAGAACTCAGAACAAAGAGCAAAATACAAAGAACTCAGAACAATCAAAAACCTCAGAGCCAGCAAGCAACCAACTGAAAACCAAAACCTTACACATTTAAGCAAAGGCTCCAGTGTCAAGAACCAAAGAATGAAACAACTCCAACTTAACCGAGTATTTAAGAATTTTATGAATCCATCTTATAACCTTCATCAGACAGAACTCCGAAACAAACATTTAGAACCTGAAACTCAGGGTCTAGAACAGACCTCTCACGAACCAGAGCATAATGCCAAAATATAACACTTAGAGCCAAACACTAAGGAACCAGAATCTACTCGTCTGATGTAAGCTTGTGTTTGTGTGTGTGTGTGTGTGTGTGTGTGTGTGTGTGTGTGTGTGTGTGTGTGTGTGTGTGTTTCAGCTGAGTTTGCCGCTCTGTGTCCCAGTGGAATCGGTACCACCACCGATGGCAGAGGTAAGAACACACACACTCTCTCTCTCTCTCTGTCTTTCACACACACACACACACACACACACACACACACACACACACACACACACACTGTGACTCTGTGGTGCTGTGTGTGTTACAGATATTAACGAATGTGCGTTGAATCCTGACATCTGTCCAAACGGAGAGTGTGAGAACATGCTGCGTACCTACAAGTGTAACTGTAACCTGGGTTTTGAGGTGGATCTGACAGGGAAAATCTGCGTAGGTGTGTGTGTGTGTTTTAATGCATAATAGTTCACTGTTTACTCTGGTGTGTTAATGGAGAAACCACTTTGAATTGTTTATGTGTTATTGTGTGTGTGACTCAGACGTTGATGAGTGTGTGAGGAACAGGTTGCTGTGTGATAATGGGTTCTGCCGGAACACTCCGGGCAGCTACGTCTGCCAATGCCCCAAAGGTTATGAATTCAAGCCTGAGACTGAAGTATGTGAGGGTGAGTTAGAACCTTACACTCAGAACCCACAATGAAAACAGAACTCAACAGTCAGAACCCACAGCCAAGCACTCCGAGCCCAGGACCAAGCAGCTCAAATCCCTAGACACACACGCAGAATACACTACAGAACCCAGATAAAATGAAACTTTAGCTCAGTGTTTGTCTTCGTGTACGTATTAATATGCTTGTGTGTGTGTGTGTGTGTGTGTGTGTGTGTGTGTGTGTGTGTGTGTGTGTGCGCAGATATTGACGAGTGTCTGTCCAATCCCTGTGTGAATGGAGACTGTAAGAACAGTATGGGCAGCTTCACCTGTGACTGTGGCATAGGCAGCAGTCTGGACTCGACTGGAACCCAGTGTATCGGTATACACACACACACACACACACACACACACACACACACACACACACACACACACATTAATATGGAAATCTGGAACATTATAAAGGAGGGAAACTGAGAAGCTGTAAACTCCACTCAATAGAAACAATGGAAAAGAAACAAATGGCCAGTACACTAGGGCACTCAGTAATAGGAAAGAAAGAAACACCTGGAGACCAGCGACTTTTACACTGGAACGCAGGAAACTTGGAAACTAAAAACACCAGAAACTAAGGAATGAACTTAGGGATGAGAGCTGTAACCTGAAAACCCTAAAAACTATGGAAGAATTAAAACTAAAAATTTTAAACTGAAAATCTGGAAACAAAGGAGTAAGGGAACTAGTGATCTATAAACAAGGGACACTAAAAACTAGTAACAAGGAATCTAGAGGCCTTGAAGTTACCTAAAGACACTAGACAAAAACGAAGGTGGAAAATAAGGACTAGAGGCCTGTGAGCTAGTGACAGGAAACTACTGAAGAAGGGAACTAAGGACCTGTACACTGACACTGGAAACTGGGGAAAGAGGAAACTACAGACCTGCAAATCAGTGACCTGTAAATAAGTAAAAAAAAAAAAGAATATGAGGGGTCTGTAAACCAGGGACCTGTAGACTAGTAACCTGTAAACTAGGTTAAACTAGCACCTGTAAGCTAAGGAGCTGTAAAGCAGGTACCTTTAAACTAGCGAGCTATAGACCTGGAAACCTGGGAGCTGTAGATTAGGCATCTGACTGAGTTAGCCTTGATATCCAGTTGTTATTCCAATGTTTGTGTGTGTGTGTGTGTGTGTGTGTGTGTGTGTGTGTGTGTGTGTGTGTGTAGAGACGAGTAAGAGTACATGTTGGTTGAAGGTGGTGAACAATAAGTGTGAGATGAACATTAATGGAGCGACGCTGAAATCTGAATGCTGCGCTACACTCGGAGCCGCATGGGGCTCACCATGTAAAGTGTGTGAAAAAGGTACACACACACTCACACTTTTTATACACACATATTCCAAAATTATTGTAGCTGTATTTTTGAGAGAATGATTTAACCTCTTCATTAATTGTGTGTGTGTGTGTGTGTGTGTGTGTGTGTGTGTGTGTGTGTGTGTGTGTGTGTGTGTGTGTGATGGTTCCCTTCCTCAGATACGCATTGCCCTAAAGGACACATCCTAGCCAAAGGAACAGTTTGTGAAGGTAAAACACACACACACACACACACACACACACACACACTCACATCTCTCTCTGTCTTTATACAGATGTGAACGAGTGTGAGGTGTTTCCGGGTTTGTGTATTAATGGGAAATGTGTGAACACGGTCGGATCGTTCTTCTGTCAGTGTCCCACCGGAATGACCATCGATGCGTCTGGGAGAATCTGCATCGGTCAGTGAGTGTGTGTGTTTGTGTGCGTGTGTGTGTGTGTGTGTCTGTGTGTGTGTGTGTGTGTGTGTGTGTGTGTGTGTGTGTGTACAGCAGAGTTCAAGCTTCATATGTTCTTAATTCATATTGTTCAATATCCCATAAAAAAAAATGGAGAACTGACAAACTCTATAAATTAGAACATGGAACCTTTATGCCTGTAAACCATGAGCTCTGTGTGTGTGTGTGTGTGTGTGTGTGTGTGTGTGTGTACAGATCTGCGGACAGAGCACTGTTATCTGTCCCATGAGGACGAGCGATGTGGAACTCCGATCCCGGGCCGTCACCGTGTGGATGCGTGTTGTTGTTCGGTGGGCGTGGCCTGGGGACCGGAGTGTGACGAGTGTCCTGAAAAAGGCTCGGCTGAATACACTCGCCTGTGTCCACGGGGCCCGGGCTTCTCTCACCGCGGAGACTTCATCAACGGAAAACCCTTCCTCAAAGGTGGAGTCCTGTTTACCTGTAGTCCTGTTTACCTGTAATCCTGTTTACCTGTAGTCCTGTAGTCCTGTTTACCTGTAGTCCTGTAGTCCTGTTTACCTGTAGTCCTGTAGTCCTGTTTACCTGTAGTCCTGTTTACCTGTAGTCCTGTAGTCCTGTTTACCTGTAGTCCTGTAGTCCTGTAGTCCCATTTACCTGTAGTCCTGTAGTCCTGTTTACCTGTAGTCCTGTTTACCTGTAGTCCTGTTTACCTGTAGTCCTGTAGTCCTGTAGTCCTGTAGTCCTGTTTACTCTCCTTTATTTTCACTTCTTTCACTTCAGTCTTTGAAAAATAAACCCTGGAACCTGATAAATTAAATTTAGATAAGTTTAACATATAAATGTTATTTTAAAAAGAATAAGTAAAAGACGTGTATAGATTATAGTGTTTTAGTCATTTATCATCAGAACTGCAGGTTGTGAAACATCGTTAAAGTCGTTCGCTTTTTCAACATATTGTTAATCAATTATTTAACTGTTTATCTCATTTTAACTTGATATTCAAATGAACAAAACTAGAATCTGAGTTACTTATTTGAAATAACAAGATATTAAATGAAAAATAACCAGATGTTATTATTAGGAAAAAATGAAGAGATTCCAGGATGAAATAACGACATAATGAGTTTTTACATTGAAATAATTTCATTATTTATTGAATAAACAAGTAACTAATTAAACATAATAATACAAAAGTGACAAAATAACGACAAAATAGTTTGAAGTAAAGAGATAAGTAGAAATAATAGAACTTGAAATAAAGAAATTATAAATTGTAATAATGACATAATAAGTCCATCCATCCATCCATCCGTCCATCCGTCCGTCTGTCTATCCATGACCATTCTGAGTGAATGACAGGACATCCCTCTTTCTCTCTGCAGATATAAACGAGTGTAAGATGATCCACAACCTCTGCACTAATGGAAAGTGCCGGAACACCATCGGCAGTTTCCGCTGCAGGTGTAACAGCGGCTTTGACCTCGACGCTGATGAGAGGAACTGCACAGGTGAGCTCACCTGAACACACCAGTTTTATACACACACACACACACACACACACACACACACACACACACACACACACACACTCGCAACACACACTCAAGGATATACATTAACCTGAAAACATTAATATTCATCAATAACACACGTTCATTTGTGTGTGTGTGTGTGTGTGTGTGTGTGTGTGTGTGTGTGTGCCTGCGCAGATATCGATGAGTGTCGTATCTCTCCTGATGTGTGTGGTCACGGGACGTGTGTGAACACGGCGGGAGATTTCGAGTGCGAGTGTTTCCCTGGTTACGAAAGTGGCTTCATGATGATGAAGAACTGTATGGGTGAGTGGAGAACACTTGTGTGTGTTATATGCACCGCATTATAGTTTATATTTTTAATCTATATTTGCAGAGTGTGTAAGTGGTGCAGTTAGTTTGTATTACACACAATATACACTCAGTAAAGTGTAGCAGCTCACTGGCTGATCGTTATAACCTTCAGGACTAGTTTACATCCAAAGAACATCAGCCAGGACTGGAACCCTGAGAGCTAGAACATCACGGGACAGATCATGACAAGCTGAGAACCTGTATATCTGTGTTTAAATATTTATGTGTGTGTGTGTGTGTGTGTGTGTGTGTGTGTGTGTGTGTGTGTGTGTGTTTAGATATTGATGAGTGTGAGAGAAACCCGCTCCTGTGTCGTGGAGGTGATTGTATAAACACTGAGGGAAGTTTCCAGTGCATCTGTCCTCCAGGACACGAAGTTTCTACTGACAGAACCGCCTGCCTCGGTCAGTGTGTGTGTGTGTGTGTGTGTGTGTGTGTGAGAGAGAGAGAGAGAGAGAGAGAGAGAGAGTGAGAGTGAGTGAGTGAGAGAGGGAGTGAGAGAGAGGGAGTGAGAGTGAGTGAGAGAGAGAGGGAGTGAGAGAGAGGGAGTGAGTGAAAGAGAGAGAGAGGGAGTGAGAGTGAGTGAGAGAGAGAGGGAGTGAGTGAAAGAGAGAGAGAGGGAGTGAGAGTGAGTGAGAGAGAGAGGGAGTGAGAGTGAGTGAGAGAGAGAGGGAGTGAGAGTGAGTGAGGGAGTGAGAGAGAGAGAGAGAGAGAGAGAGAGAGAGAGAGAGAGAGAGAGAGGGGGAGAGAGAGGGGGAGTGAGAAAGTTCTAGTTCTTTTTTACCATTTCATTTCTTTTCTTTCTTCTATTTTTTATTTTCTCTGGTCTTTTATGTTTCTCTAAATTCTCTACTTTCTTCTCTTCTTTTTCACTTCTCATTTTCTTTTTTATTTTTCTCCTATCCTTTCTTTTTTGTTTGATTCTGTTCTTCATTTCTCCAACTGTACTCGTTAACACTCCAACAGAAACTCTGTGTGTGTGTGTGTGTGTGTGTGTGTGTGTGTGTGTGTGTGTGTGTGCAGACATTAACGAGTGTGACCTGAGTGATAAACTGTGCAGAAATGGACAGTGTGTGAACATGATCGGACGCTATCAATGTTCCTGCAACACCGGCTACAAATCCACAGAGGACCGACTGTCTTGTATCGGTGAGACACACACACACACACCCACATGCACACACACACACACACACACACACACATACACACAATAACAGCAGTAACAATCAGAGTATTCTACTAAGAGAGTATTCTTGTCTGTGGAAATGTCTTTAAGCGATCAGAATTTGTGCGTTAGCAGTCCAGAATCACTGTAATTTTTTTGTAAGAATATCTGTGTGTGTGTGTGTGGTGTGTGTGTGTGTGTGTGTGTGTGTGTGTGGTGTGGTGTGTGTGTGTGTGTGTGTGTGTGTGTGTGGTGTGGTGTGTGTGTGTGTGTGTGTGTGTGTGTCCATCAAGATATTGACGAATGCACTATCCTGAATGGCGGCTGTGAGACGACCTGCACCAACTCAGAGGGCAGCTATGAGTGTAGCTGTCGCCGTGGATACGCCCTGATGCCCGACCAGCGCAGCTGCACCGGTCAGAACACACACACACACACACACACACACACACACACACACACACACACACACAGTTCATGTGGAAGGGTGGGACTATGAACTTAGCTATTGGTTTAAAGACAACCTGAATTACAAATTAACCTTGTTTTACACAATCATTGCTAATTTCTACCTAGACAAAGTTTATTGCTTTTCTGTAATCTTACATTAATGTGCACTGCTGTGGCTGATCCTTTTCATGTAATACGCTAAAATGAATTAATTGAAATAAATTAATATATTCAATCTGTTTGAAAATTGGATAACTGTCCACTAAAGCTAGCTAATATCCTCTCACACAGCTGCTTCTGTGTTCTCAAGGGTCTATCTATAAGGACGATATCATAAATATACTTTATTCGTGTGTGTGTGTGTGTGTGTCTGTGTGTGTGTGTGTGTGTGTGTGTGTGTGTGTGTGTGTAGACATTGATGAATGTGAGGAGAGTCCAGATATCTGTGACGGAGGCCAGTGCACCAACATTCCAGGAGAGTATCAGTGTCTCTGCTATGACGGCTACATGTCCTCTGAAGATATGAAGACCTGCTTGGGTAACTAACACACACACACACACACACACACACACACACACACACAATAACAGTTTATAAAGACTGAAGTGTAAACTCTGTGTGTATGTGTGTGTTTAAGATGTGGACGAGTGTGAGCTAAACCCTAATATCTGTCTGAGTGGGAAGTGTGAGAACACCAAAGGATCTTTCATCTGTCACTGTGAACTCGGCTACTCCGTCAGGAAGGGAACAACCGGCTGTACAGGTAACTCACACACACACACACACACACACACACACACACACACACACACACACGAGGTGGTTTGTGTGTGACGGTGAGGATGGGTATGGTGTGTGATGAGGATAATGTGTGTGTGAGAATGGTGTGTGTATCTGGATGAGGATACTGTGTGTGTGTGTGTGTGTCTGAAAATGGTGTGTGTGTGTGTGTATATGTGTGTATATGTGTGTATGTGTATGTGTGTATATGTGTGTGTGTATATGTGTGTGTGTATGTGTGTGTGTGTATATGTGTGTGTATGTGTGTATGTGTGTGTGTGTGTGTGTGTGTGTGTGTGTATAAGTGGTTTGATCACGCTCCATGCAGATTTCCATTTAATGAGAGGATCGTTAGTGTTATGGTTATGTTGGTTATGTTGGTTATGTTGGTTATGCTGGTTATGCTGGTTATGTTGGTTATGCTGGTTATTCTGGTTATGCTGGTTATGTTGGTATGAACTCAGGATCAGTGAATAGTTTAAACTCGTGGTGTTGAGTCGCGTTACTGCAGTAAACACGTTTTATCAGGATCTGCTAAAAATACTTCCAGATGAAGATGAAGGCTCGAGCCAAGACAATCAGGAAACATGCTAGTGCTAATGACTAGTGAGGTCCTGCTCTGAAGGACAATAAACCTGAACCTGTGTGTGTGTGTGTGTGTGTGTGTGTGTGTGTGTGTGTGTGTGTGTGTGTGTGTGTGTGTGTGTGTGTGTGTATGTGTGTGTGTGTGTGTGTGTGTGTGTGTGTGTAGTGCACAGTTTCCCAAACAGAAGATAACAGCAACAGGACAATGACCTGCATCCTATCTGAATTAGCTAATGCTTCACTGAATAAACAAGGCTAGTTAATCACTGAGGCTAACACTTCTCTAGGCTACGGCTTTTACAGGGACAGTGTGAAGACACAGCGAGTGCAGAACTGAGACAGAAACATCAAGAACATCAGGTTTTACCTCAGATGTGTTTGAACTTTACTGAAGAAAGACTCCATATGATCGGAATTGACCTGTAATCACACTGCGAATCAAGCGCTAATAACCGACATCTGTTCTGTTGAGAAACATTAACACTGTGTTAACAATTACCTTCCGAAGAACAATGACTTGAATTTGTTTTTCTTAAGTTCATAGTCAATTTTCTTATCACAGAATATCACAAAACATTCTTACAGCGTTAGCACATGTTTCTATTCACCACACGTTAGCCGTTAGCAAGCTAAACCAGATAACCCTGTGTTCATACAGTCAGTGTGATGAGATGAACTCAGGGTCTCTGCTGCTTCTGAGGGGAGAAACGGGGTAAATAACCCTGATCTCTGACAGAGTCTGGGATTACTGATCCTCTGTCTCACTCTCTCTCTCTCACACACACACACACACACACACACACACACACACACACACACAGATATTTATTAACCTTTTCACTGTCCGGGTCAGAGCACCATACAGAAACAAGACATACTGTATGCGTTTTTATTTCAATATAGAGATTATTATACCTGTACAAGCAGCTGAATGTGTGTGTCTGTGTGTGTGTGTGTGTGTGTGTGTGTGTGTGTGTGTGTGTGTATAGATATTAACGAGTGTGAAATCGGAGCTCATAATTGTGCCAGACACGCCACTTGCACCAACACAGCTGGAAGCTTCAAATGCAGCTGTGGACCTGGATGGATCGGGAACGGGATTGTATGCACAGGTGAGCCCACACACACACACACACATATTCACACACACACACACACACACACACACACATCTCCAAGAGCAGACATGGATACAAAGGCAACTAGTAAGCACACTTATTGCTTATCTTATCTTATTGCTGGACTCTTTGTGTGTGTGTGTGTGTGTGTGTGTGTGTGTGTGTGTGTTACAGATCTGGACGAATGCTCTAATGGTACACACCAGTGCAGCCCGAATGCGGAGTGTATGAACACCATGGGCTCATACCGCTGCATGTGTAAGGAGGGATTCGCTGGAGATGGGTTCTTCTGCACAGGTATGTGTACACACACACACACACACACACACACACACACACACACAGGAAATGCGGTATAAATGCAGTCTATACTGTGTATGTGTTGCAGATTTTGACGAGTGTGCGGAGAACGTGAATCTGTGTGAGAACGGTCACTGCCTGAACGTTGCCGGCGGTTACCGCTGTGACTGTGACATGGGCTTCATAGCAACACCCGATGGACAAGCATGTGAAGGTACAAAAGGGGTCTATCTGTCTGTCCTAAATAAATAATGTAAGTAAATACATTAAATCAATTAGATATATAGATAGATATTAAATAAATGTTGACGTTAGATAATGAAACAGAGCAGCAAGCTTAGTCCTGATGATTAACTCCTTTTACATCTGATCTACTTTAACCGTGTCCTGAGGGCAGGAACTCTGAAGAGTTATAATCAGTTACAAGATAAACAACAAGGATGTAAAATGATGTAAAATGATGTAAAATGATCCTGTACATGATGTCATGCATAAATAATTAGTTTGTCACAATAATGAGTGACAGTCAACGGCAAGCTGTATGTATTTACAGTAAGATAAGATATATGAAGTAAAATGATGATTTATTTACAGTATGCAGTAATTTCAGTAATTTAGAAACGGAGCTTGTAATCTGAAGTGTTTCAGGGTTTGTTTGTTTCGCAGTAAACAGTAAAATCATCCTCAGTGGGGAAGAAACAGTCGTTTGGGATGATTTATGAATGTGACGTTATGAGACTCTGGGTTTGGTTTCGGCTCAGCCTCCCACGCTGCACTCATTACTCTTTATTTTATTTTATTTCTCTGGTTACAGATTCTTTTTTCTAAATGATTCAGACTGTTTAAAGGTCAGAGTGTGTTTTGTGGCTTTGTGTTTTTTCGACTTATTTGTTTTGTAACTCTTCTCCTGCCAGACATTAAGTGTATTGTACATTATGTCATATTAATGCATGTCATTACGGAGCAGGGATAAATTCGGGTTGTGAAATACAGATGTGCTGTACTGATGTAGTTTACTGTCTCTGCATCTGTGTTTGCTTTCAGACATTGATGAGTGCTCGTTTGCTGATATCTGTGTGAACGGGCGCTGTCAAAATATTCCGGGTTTATTCCGGTGCGTTTGTCATATTGGCTACGAGCTGGACCGCAGCGGAGGAAACTGTACAGGTACAGCGATAACATGCTATCCACGTAAATATATTAAACACATTTCTGCAGTAAATGAAAAACGTTAGAGGAAAAAGCTTAATTTCAGAGCAAATCTCCCCTAAACATGAAACTGATGGTATGCTTGATGCTCAGAGTCATAATATATATATATATATATATATATATATTTTTTTTTTTTTCATTCAAATGTACTACTGTTGTAAAAAAGAAAGTCCTTCAATTCTATATTTTTATTTATCAGGTGCTAAATAAGAATCATGTGGTCCTCATCAACTTCTATAAACAAACCAAGAACCTCAGGTGACAACAGAAACACAACAGATTTCAATATATAGTCAAAAGTAAACCAACATTCAGAAACCAGGTGGGGAAAATAAGTACACCCTTCCTCCTTCCACAATCATTAGGAGAGTAATTAGCAGCCAGGTGTTACTAATGAAATGCACAGGATTAGATCATCATCGAGAAGTGTGACTACCTCTATAAAAGCAGAACGTTTGGCAGCTTGGTGTTCTGGAGCACTCAGGTGTGTGTCTACATCATGTAAAGAAGAAAGAATATCAGCCATGACCTCAGAGAAGCAATTGCTGCTGGGGAATGGTTATAAGATGGGGAATGGTTATAAGGCCATCTCCAAACAATTTTAAATTAACCATGAGAAGGACTGTTTACAAATGGAGAACCTTTTAAGAAAGTTACTGATCTTCCCAGGAGTAAGCATTCCAGCAAATTCAGTCCAAGCTTAGACCATTCAATGCTCAGAGATATAAAGAAAAACCCAATCATGTGGCCTACAAGTTTCTGTAAGCACATTAAATGTTTATGTTCATAACAGCACAATCAGAAAAAGACTGAAATCATGAAAGTGTGGCTAAGAAAAAGTCCCTTCTCTCCAAAAGAATATGGAGCACAGTTTAGGTTTGTAAAACTGCATCTGAACAAAGCATAAAAGTTCTGAAACAATATGATTTGGAATGATGAGACCAAGGTGGAGATGTTTGGTCATCATGCTCAGAACCAAGTTTGGTGAAACCAAACACTTCTTACCAACTGTCAAGCAGCCACAAGACCAACAATGAACAATGAACTCCACTTTACACCAGAACATTCTTGAGACACATGTGAGGCCATCTGTCCAGCAGCTTAGGCTGGGCTGAAATTGGGTCATGAAATAGGACAGTCATCCCAAACACACCAGCAAATCTGAATGGCTAAAGAAGACAAAAATCAAGGTGTTGGAATGGCCAAGTCAAAGTCCAGACCTCAACCCTGTTGAGATGCCGTGGTGGGATCTTAAGAGACCTGTATATAACAGACATCAATGAACTGAAGCAATGCTGTAAAGAAGAGTGGGCCAGTTCTCCAAAATGGTGTGAGAGACTGATAAACTCCTACAGAAGACATTTATTTAAGTTAGTGCTGCCACAGGTGGTTCTGCAGGTTACTGAATTATACGGTGTACTTAATTTATACACCTGTTTCTGAATGTTGTTTTACTTTTTGGGAAAAAAATGACTAGGTCTTGAAATCTGTTGTGTTTTGTTGTTGTAACCTGAGGTTATCTGTTTGTTTATAGAAGTTGGTGAGGAACACATGATTGTTATTTAGGCCCTGACCAATAAAAACCCAGAATTGAAAGCAGGTGCACTTTCTTTTTCCCCATGACTGCATAAAGAACCGTATAAAGAACATGGAGAGATCTTCCATTCACATGCCCTGATAGTGATGAACACTACTCCCATTATTATACTCTCATTATTCACCAGACCGAACACATCCAGCGTTCCATTATTTCTAGTTGGAGGCTGTGTGTGCCTCGTGGGCTTTTCAGCACTTCCACCACGTGACCTTTATATAAAAGCTTTGAAGCTGTCTTGAAGTTTAATTCCACTGTAATAAAATGGGTTAAAGTAGAATGTGTAGCGACATGTGAAGGAAGACATGGTCAAAGAATTGTATACAACCTCCATGTTCTTCTTAGGAACATTTCCACACCGGCCGCTTCTCGTTATTATTTATAAATGGGCGTGGCAATATAGCGGTCTCGTTATTCTGCAAGCTGCATCGTTTAATAATCTAATTTAATATTCAGACTGATGGTAAAATATGTGAACTGCAATGTGTGTGAATGTCACGTTACATAATAAGACGCATGAGAAAACCGACTAACCACAACGGAACTCAATAAATGCCAAGTTTCAACAGTAAGCAATTATTATCAGTGTAGCCCACAGACTGTGTCCTTTAAATACACATTTCTGTCACAGTGGAAACACACACACACACACACACACACACACACACACACACACACAAGCTTCTGTTCCAAAGCTGTCGCATTAAACACCAGTTCAGGACAAATAATGAGGTTAGAGGACGGGAGAAACCAAAACACACTCATTAGTGGTCATTTGTCCCTGTCACTCTTACACACACACACACACACACACACACACACACACACACACACACAGATTCAACAGTGGTTCAAGTAATTAATGTTAAACACAAAGTCATAGTGTTTCATGAATGTTTTTCTGCGTTATGTCACTATTCGAAGTGTCTGCCTTGCTGTTGGAGCGTTTACAGCAGACGTGCTACTCCAGGACTCACACAGCAGCACCAGATGAACGCCGTGATACAGTGGGTACTAAAGCGCTGATCAGTGAATCTCTCTGCGTCTGTGTGTTTCAGACATAAACGAGTGTGCAGACCCCACCACATGTATCAGCGGCTTTTGCGTGAACACTCCGGGGAGCTACATCTGTAACTGCCCCCCCGACTTCCAGCTCAATCCTACAGGAGTCGGCTGTGTGGGTGAGAAACCAAAACCACACACACTGCAATATCACATGCAGATTTACGAGCTCGGGGTCACTGAAGAACAGGACAAAATGAGTTATAAATGTTAGATTTCTATTACAGAGGCAAATCTTAGGTCATAAACTGAACATGAAAAGTTTCATTTTTAGCATGTAGTGATTGAGTGACTTGGTTCTTTGTTAACAAGGGTGAGGTTTAATCTGAATCTGATTAGCCTACAACAAACAGAATTCACTCTAATTACACACTATAACAACTTAATTTTAGCTAGCTTTCTAGCAGACTTGGTCTTGCTAGTTAATGCTAATTATATCTCTAACAACTGGTTATGGACTGTGCTTTTTTCACGAAAGGAGAAAGGAAGCAAAATAAATCACGCCAGCTAAGATTAGTGGTGCACATGAGCACTCTGTGGGAACAGGAGGATGCAGGGAGCATGTGCAGGCAGCATCACACCAATGTTTCATGCTAAGCACTACACTGAGTTGAAAGAAAAGCTAGATGTGATGTCACATGATCAAGCCTGCAGTTGGCTGATTAAACACAAGTTCCCTGCTTCTTTGAGCCAAGTCACTGTAGTCCACTATACAGGTATTACTGACTATTTGGGAAGCATGACCACATGCGATGATGTCATCATGTAGCCATGTCATCAATAGCTATTGGGAATGCAGGGAATGCACATCCAATCACGCCTTTCTATTTTTCCCATTTCAGACACTCGTTCTGGGAATTGCTATCTTGACGTTCGTTCCCGTGGCGACGCTTCAGAGAGTTTGGACTGTTCTAATGAGATCGGTGTGGGGGTGTCCAAAGCCTCCTGCTGCTGCTCGTTAGGACAGGGGTGGGGAAATCCATGTGAGGCCTGTCCACCACTTAACTCCTGTGAGTCATACACACACACACACACACACACACACACACACACACACACACACACACACAATTGCTCAGTGGAAAAGTTGTGTAACAAAGTGTGTTTGTTTCTTGTCCATCATCCCAGCTGGGTATAAAAATCTGTGTCCCGGTGGAGAGGGTTTCAGACCCAACCCTATTACAGTCATAGTGGAGGGTAAGGTTAAACACACGCACACACACACACACACACACACACACACACGCACACACACACCACACACATACACACACATACACATTCACACACACAAATGGAAAACGTTAGTCTATCTGAAGAAAATATGACACAGTCGAAAGGCTCTAATACCAACACAATCACCAGGCTGTGAAGAATCCACACAGGGCGCCAATAATTTCTGAAAGTCATCTGCAGTAAACAGAGGCAGCCCCTGACCTATTTGGTGCAATTTTATTTGCCCCCGCAGCCATAATCACTGGAGACTCGCGCAGCCGACTCTCTGTATGGGGTTCTGTTTATTAGGATCAGTTAATCTCCGGATCGGTCTAGATGAAGTCATGACAACGTTTAAATCCCTCCGACCTTTTCTCTGTGCATGAACTCATCTGATAAAGCGTGATGGGACGCGACGTCGTGGTGCTGGTCTCTCGGCCAGAACTGCAGGAAATATTTACTGTCTCAGGAGGTGGTCATGTGACTGACACTGGCGTTTAACTTTTCCCGTAGCCTGGCGGCAAATTTGCAAGAGTGTCACGTTTACTCGCCACTAACGCACTTCACGCAAAACTCTGAAATAGCTTTTAAAGACATGAAGCCATGAACCATTTTGTGTTCCAAAACACTCACCATGTTATGCTGCTCAAAAGTTTGTGTACCCGTCTGGATCTAGTGCACTGATGTGCTGAGAGCCGATCAAATTCCAACCTCCAAGATTCTGATGTTTGTTCGCAGAAAAGCAGAAAGGAAGTAAAGGAAGGAAGTGAAAGTGTATACAGACAAACTGACAGTAAAAAATAATAAATTTCTTAAATAATGAAAATAAACACAAGTCTATGGGACACAGAGGAGAGGAGTACACTTCATCCCCTCTCTCTGTCTCTTTCTCTCTCTGTCTGTCTCTCTGCCTTTCTCACTCTGTCTGTCTCTCTCTCTGTCTCTCTATCTTTTTCTCTCTGTCTGTATTTCTGCTGTTCTCTCTGTCTATCTCTTTCTCTCTGTCTCTCTCTTTCTCTCTCTGTCTGTCTCTCTGCCTTTCTCTCTCTGTCTGTCTCCTTCTCTTTCTCACCATCTGTCTCTCTGTCTGTCAGACATTGATGAATGTCAGGAGCTGCCCGGGTTGTGTCAGGGTGGAGTCTGCATCAACACATTCGGAAGTTTTCACTGTGAGTGTTTGAAGGGCTTCGCTCTCAACGAGGATACTCGAGTGTGTGAAGGTAAAACACACACACACACACACACACACACACACACACACAGTGAAAAGGACCTATAATAAACGCTGGTGTTGTGTTTCCTGTTGTAAAGCTTGTTTTTCCTGTCTGCGCTGAAGTTAAACATCATTCGGTTTATCCTCCCTGCTGAGGTTAAATACGCGTTACGCCATAAAAAGTCCCCTGTTACAGTAATTTTACAATTTTGTTGGATTGGTAACGCTTACATCAGCACATGCTGCATCACATGTTCCGCCATTACATCGGTTCCTGACTCACACACACACTATGCTCACTATTCTTAAAAGTTCAGCCAAAAAATAGCTTCTAGTTTAGCATGGAGTGTGTGTGTGTGTGTGTGTGTGTGTGTGTGTGTGTGTGTGTGTGTGAAACTCCTGCCACAGCAGCGCCTCCTCTTTCGGCTTTGTGGAGGTGTTCAGTGTCTCTAAATGACCTTTTGCTGTGTTTTCTGACTCTGCATGACACACTGATATATAAATAATAAAAATAAAAGATAAAAGCACAAAGACTCAGAGAGAAACACACTCGTCTCAGGTAGGGCGTGTGGCCCAAAGCCCTTAAAATTAGATGTGATTCAAATGATAGTAAAGTCCTGAATCAATTTGGATATTTAATTGTAATGCAGAGATATTCTGCTATTGTCTGAAGCTGATTATTTGCAGACGCAGCTTTAGGGCCATAAGCCTCCATTACTGGGTAACGACATCAGCCTCATAACCCAAGCTGGCTGAACGGCTACATTAGGGCTAACGGGACATTCTGAAAATTCTTGGCTGAACTGTTTCCTGCATTAAATTATCATTCGGCTAACATTTCTGGCAAAGTGTAAAAGCATCTTAGCTTTCATTGCTTATTAGTATGTTAGCTTGCACAGTTTAAGTGTTAAATAATGGATTGTCAGATGATGAGAAAAATGGCGTTGTGTGGAATAAAATGAGTTTGAGTCTCACGCTTGGAGTTCAGCAGAAAGGGAGTGCGGACTGAGTGGATAAACATTGATGGAAAAAGTCAGCATGCTGTGAAGCCGTGTAACCTAATTCTGCTGTGTGTGTGTGTGTGTGTGTGTGTGTGTGTGTGTGTGTGTGTGTGTGTGTGTGTGTGTAGATGTGAATGAGTGTGAAAAGCCAGGGATCTGTGGTCCAGGTCAGTGCTATAACACCATTGGGAACTACACCTGCATCTGTCCTCCAGACTACATGCAGGTTAATGGAGGAAACAACTGCATGGGTGAGTCTCTCTCTCTCTCTCTCACACACACACACTCTCTCTCTCTCTCTCTCTCTCTCTCTCTCTCTCTCTCTCTCTGCTTCACACACACACACCCACACACACACATGCGCACACACACGCGCACACACACACACACACACACACACACACACACACACACACACACACACACACACAGTGTTGTATGAATGTACATTTTATAAGTGAAAGAGCTTGTGTGTGTGTGTGTGTGTGTGTGTGTGTGTGTGTGTGTGTGTGTGTGTAGACATGCGGCGCAGTCTGTGTTACAGGAACTATTACATGGAGAACGCCACGTGTGACGGCGAGCTCACGTTCAACATGACGAAGAAAATGTGCTGCTGCTCCTACAACATTGGCAGAGCTTGGAACAAACCCTGTGAACGGTGTCCTACACCCAGTACCAGTGAGTTACACACACACACACACACACACACACACACACACACACACACATACACACACAATATTTAAACACAATGTCCTCCACCCCGATCCAGTGAGTCACTCGCATTTTATGCATTAACAATTATATTGTAACTAAACAAAACCAAACAGAGAATTTGGGGGTGTGGGATAAAATGTTCTCACTCTTTTCGGAAAAACTGACTTTGTACGTAAAATGTGTGGTTATATAACAATCAGGAGCCGGAGTCAGAACATACATACAGAGTATCTGTATTTACTTAACCACATGCATTTACACTTGGAGTCAAATGCGTCTCTGGTCAGACTGAAAGCTGATTCGTGTGTTATGTGCCAATATGCAAATTCGCTCATTATATTCAAACACCAACATCCTGTGTTGTTCCTCCTTTTTTGTTGTTTTATGAACAAAATAATTTACGCTGTCATGTTTGCGTGAATAATCTCCATCCAGATATAATCCTGATACTCAAGATACATGAAACAGCCGAGTATAAATGTACTTAAAGACTAGTTAGACCAAGCAAAACCAAGTGACAGTAAATGATCATGGTATGTTTTCAAGGCAGGTTTGGAGAATTGTGGAAAATTGGGAAAAAATAGAAATCTGGAAAACCGTCTGGGACTATACTGGAATGGGGGAAGACCATAACCTGGGAATGGCCCTGGGTAAGGTACACAGGCTGCATTTGACTACGAAGGGAACGAAGGCTGTGACTGATGCTGTGACTGGCCCTGGTGAAAAAAGGAGGATGGGATGGATGGTGGTGACAAACAGGGCAAAGTCTAGCACTGGAGAAGGGAGCAAGGTTCTGACTGAGCCTGGGGAAGGAATAGAAGCTGGGAAAGATGTTGGTGAAAGAACAGAAGCTTGCTCAGGAAGTGGCTGGGGCATAGGTTGAGAAAAGAGGCTGAGACTGAAACTCGGAATTTACAAAGGCTGTGACTGATGCAGAGGCAGGAGGCCAGCCCTAAAGAAGAAGCTGAGACTGACCATGTGGAAAGATTAGAACTTATAAACATATAGGTGAATTCGGGACCTGAGCCTGACAGAGAAGAAGGCACAAAGATTTTGGCTTATACTGACAAAGAGTAAAAAGCCTAGGGTCATTGAGCCTCCAGGGTTAGACACAGTGTGGTTAGGCCATAGTTCCCAGACTAAACCCCAGCACAGCACAGGGTCAGCAGGTATCCATTGCAAATTCCCACTAGACTATGGGAAATTAGTTATATTCTTAGAGAAACCTGCTCCACCAATGGTTTTTCAGATTGCTTATCCATCACACACTATGGTTACAGCCTCTCCTCCTGGAACAGGAACCATAAAATCATATCGATAGACAACAAGGTGCATGGGGTCATCTTCCCTTTAGATGCACAGCTGAGCCTATAAAGGGAATCCACCAAAATGGAATTTATAACTAACTTTTGACTTGCATGGTGTGTTCCTAAGTAGGCACAGGGTTGCTTGCCCAACTTGGATCAGGGATTTGCCACCAGCAGAGGCCAGAGATCTTTGTATGGCTGTTGGTGGGATTGTCAACATGATGAATCAGGACTCTCAGTGGTCGTTAGTTGAGCAGGTTTTCAAAATGCCATTGGTCTAGCAGGTCCCTCTAAGACTACCAACAGTGTTGCAGGGGTCATCGCTACTGTGTTTTGGCCTGGAAGTCATGGTCTTCATATCACTGCAGCCAAATGACCCAAGGCTTTTTAGAACATTCCCTCTTGGTGAAGTGTCGAAACGGGCATTTCTGTCTCAGTATCTCTCCTACACAACGATAGCCCCCAAACCCACACATCATGTAAGATCACAATAATCATTCAGGAACATTCTAACTATTAACTCAAGGGAGAGTGAGCACTAAAACTAAATGCAGAGGAAATAGAGACATATTCCAGTTCAGCTGTAGCAGAGAATTACCAGACATAAGCGTAGATCATGCTACCTAATGATCTCTCATTGTTTCTGTAAGAAAAATCTTTCCACTCTGTCCACTTAAAGCCTGCAGAGACTTGTCCAAGGTTGGCACAGTCTTCTTTAACAGTCAGGAACCAGAAGTCAGGGTGTACTTTCCTTATTAATGGTTTCCATGAGTCAACACCAAAATCCATAACAGGGGTCAGAACACACACAAACATGGGAAGGAAAACTCCAATACTTAAAATCCAACAATGTCAAAACCAAATGTTATCTGAAAACGCAGCCTGAAATACAAGCAGAGAACTAAGGACTAGGGTCTAAAAGGCTATGGTAAAACTACAGAAACTGTGAACTAGGGAAAAAAAGAGTGCCCTGGAAACTAGACCACTTGGAAACATGGAGGAAGGCTCATAAGAAACACATCCAAGACTTCAGAAAGCACAGCTGTATTTACACTGAGCAATGACCTTAAAATAAGGCCAATAATAAAATATAGGTGCAGTTCAGGACGGAGCCAGAAAAGCAGGAAGTCCAGAATACCATAAGGCAGAAATCATAAAGCATGAAGCATGAGGTAAACAGAAGAATCTGGTCAGGCTAAATGACATGTTGTATTCATAAGGGCAAACATTACAAGTAACAAACCAGGCACCAATGAGTCCAACACACACACACACACACACACACACACACACACACACACACACACACTTTACATTAGTGTTACAGAGCCCTGACCTCATGTCTTCATCTAAATCTAAACACATGAGGTAATACAATTATAACACACACACACACACACACACACACACACACACACACACACACACACACACACACCACAGTGATAGGATCATTGTGAAATTGTGTGATTGATGTCCGAACAGCTGAGTCACTGGCAGTCTTCAAACGACATCTAAAGACTTACCTCTTCATAAAGTACTTAAGTTANATATATATATATATACACACACACACACACACACACACACACACACACACACACACACACACACACACACACACATATATATACCTAGTGAGCCAGTGTCAGAATGTATTTTTGAAGCGCTATAGTAAGGCGCTGTGGATAAGAGAATCTGCGAAATGCTGTAAATGTAAATGATTGTGGCTTTTTCTGTTTTAGACGAGTTTGCAATTCTGTGTGGCAGCGAGAGGCCGGGATACCAAATCGATATCTACACTGGACAAGTGATCGGTAACACACACACACACACACACACACACACACACACACACAGCCCAGATTTTATTCTTCTGTGTGTATATATGTGTCAGAGTGTGATCTGATCTGTGTGTGTCTGTGTGTTTGTTCAGATATTGATGAGTGCCGTGAGATCCCAGGAGTGTGTGAGAATGGAGTGTGTATCAACCTTATTGGCAGTTTCCGGTGTGAATGTCCAATGGGCTTTGTCTACAATGATAAACTGCTCATCTGTGAAGGTTAGTGTGTGTGTGTGAGTGTAAAATACACTATATGGCCAAAAGTATGTGCACCCCTGACCATCACACCCATATGTGGTTCTTCCCCAAATTGTTGCCACAAACTCTGAACCACACAGTTGTACAGAGCGTCTCTGTGTGCTGTAGCTTTACAGTTTCCCTTCACTGGAGCGCAGAGGCCCAAACCTGCTCCAGCATGACGACGCCCCTGTGCACAAAGCGAGCTCCATGAAGACATGGTGTGTGAAGGTTGGAGTGGAAGAACTCGAGTGTCCTGCACAGAGCCCTGACCTCAACCCCACTGACCTCACTAATGCTCCTGTAGCTGAATGAACACAGATCCCCACAGCCACGCTCCAACATCTTTATATTTTATGTTCTTGACAATACATCACATTTACACTCACATTCACATTTACGGCATTTGGCAGACGCCCTTATCCAGAGCGCCTTATCCTGATCACAGAGTGTATAGGTGTGTTTCCACTGGAAGAACCGGGTTCTTGCTCCAGGGTTAGTACTCTAGAATTCTCTTTCAGGAAAGCTACACAACTACAACTTTTTAGATCCTCAGAAGGTTCTGGAACCGCAGTGGAAACACACATGCTTTATACTACTGTAACTGCTGGAGCAGCATGGCTTCCGTAAAAATACTAAACACTGGGAAGTTACAGTTAAGCTAATGCTGAAATTATACATGTTGCTTTGTTGTTTAGTCAGTGTGTTATATAGTACAGAAAATACAGCAACTGTATTCTTTCTAAAGATATTGATGTGTGTGTGTGTGTGTGTGTGTGTGTGTGTGATATATCTCTTATCTTACAGATATTGATGAGTGTCAGAACGGACCCGTGTGCCAGCAGAACGCCAGGTGTTTGAATCTTGCGGGCAGTTATCGCTGCGAGTGTGAGCAAGGATACAGACTCACCCCCACCGGACTGTGCCTGGGTCAGTGTGTGTGATTGTGTACAGAATGGTCCAAACAAACAAACAAACAAACAAACAAACAAACAACAAACAAACAAAGAAAAATACAGTGCATGTGATTATAATAAATGTGTGTTAGTACTTTAATGATTGCACTTCCACAATGATGATGATGATAATGATGGTTATAATAATGGTGATGATGGTGATGATGATGATAATGATGGTTATAATGATGATGGTGATGATGATGAAGATTATTCTAATGATGGGGTAAAAATGATGATGAAGATGATGGTTATAATGATGATGATAATGATAATGGTGATGATGGTTATAATGATGTTGCTGCTGCTGCTGCTGATGATTACAATGAAGATGATGATGGTGGTGATGATGGTGATGTTAGAATGATGTGATGTGACAATGATGGTTCTGCTGATGATCTTCTTCTTCTTCTTCTTTGGGCTTTTCCCTTCAGGGGTCGCCACAGCGAATCATCACTCTCCACCTATCCCTAT
>CM074950.1:964503-977003 GCA_037577455.1 Pangasius macronema
CTTCACACACCATGTCTTCATGGAGCTCGCTTTGTGCACAGGGGCGTCGTCATGCTGGAGCAGGTTTGGGCCTCTGCACTCCAGTGAAGGGAAACTGTAACGCTACAGCACACAGAGACGCTCTGTACAACTGTGTACTTCAGAGTTTGTGGGAACAATTTGGGGAAGAACCACATATGGGTGTGATGGTCAGGGTGCACATACTTTTGGCCAGGGGTGCTATTAATCTAGCTTTAAACACACATGCTTAGACACTGAATGTCCTCCATGTGTGTGTGTGTGTGTGTGCAGATAATAACGAGTGTACGTCAGATCCGGGTCTTTGTGGTCCTAACGGAGTGTGTCAGAACAGCCCGGGAAGCTTCAGCTGCGAGTGCCAGAGAGGATTCTCACTGGACCAGGGCGGCCAACGCTGCGAAGGTCAAACACACGCTACACACATTTTAACTTGTACTTACTGCTTTAAGCTTGTGTGACTTCACGTGTGTGTGTGTGTGCAGATGTTGATGAGTGTGACGGAGATCATCGATGTAATCATGGCTGTCAGAATCTGATTGGTGGATTCAGGTGTAGCTGTCCTCACGGCTACCTGCAGCACTACCAGTGGAACCAGTGTGTCGGTGAGACGCCTATGACTCCTTTAATCACACACACACACACACACACAGAGTGACGCTCAGAGCGGTACGTTTGTGTTTAGATGAGAACGAGTGTCAGAGCGGGCAGGTGTGTGGCGGTGCGTCGTGTCACAACACACTGGGCAGTTTCCGCTGTGTGTGTCCCAGCGGCTTCATGTTCACTCAGACCAGCGGACTGTGCGAGGACGTGAACGAGTGTACGTCTGCGCAGAACCCCTGCAACTACGGCTGCTCCAACACCGACGGGGGATTTGTGTGTGTGTGTAGGCACTGTGTATCAGGAGTGGGCTTCAGCAGCAGTACTCCACCTGCAGTAGATGAGGAGAACGNTGAACGAGTGTACGTCTGCGCAGAACCCCTGCAACTACGGCTGCTCCAACACCGACGGGGGATTTGTGTGTGTGTGTCCACCCGGATACTACAGAGCCGGACAGGGGTGAGACTGAGACACACACACACACACACACACACACACACACACACACACACACGCACTCTTCCTGATGGAGATTTGTAACAGCACAATGCAGAATAATGTACAGATACTGAAGGAGCTGCTACACAGGAAGAACAAGTGTATGATTATACTGTGTGTGTGTGTGTGTGTGTGTGTGTGTGTNTGTGTGTGTGTGTAGGCACTGTGTATCAGGAGTGGGCTTCAGCAGCAGTACTCCACCTGCAGTAGATGAGGAGAACGCCCTCTCACCTGAAGCGTGTTACGAGTGTAAGGTCAATGGCTATCCGAAGAAAGGCCGGCAACGACGCAGCAGCAACACAACCAAGGAACACAACACACAGGTACACAACACAACACACAGCTACACAACACACAGGAACACAACACACAGGTACACAACACAACACACAGGTACACAACACACAGGTACGCAACACACAGCTACACAACACACAGGTACACAACACAACACACAGGTACACAACACACGGGTACACAACACACAGGTACACGACACACATATTGGGAGGGGCTTGGGGTATGATGTAATGTACTGGGAGGGGCGTGGGGTATGGTGTAATGTACTGGGAGGGGCTTGGGGTATGATGTAATGTACTGGGATGGGCTTGGGGTATGGTGTAATGTACTGGGAGGGGCTTGGGGTATGGTGTAATGTACCGGGAGGGGCTTGGGGTATGGTGTAATGTACTGGGATGGGCTTGGGGTATGGTGTAATGTACTGGGAGGGGCGTGGGGTATAGTGTAATGTACTGGGAGGGGCTTGGGGTATGATGTAATGTACCGGGATGGGCTTGGGGTATGGTGTAATGTACTGGGAGGGGCTTGGGGTATGATGTAATGTACCGGGATGGGCTTGGGGTATGGTGTAATGTACTGGGAGGGGCTTGCGGTATGATCTGATGTATCATGAAGGTCTCATGAAGAGCGTTACTGTTAGAATAAAATTTTTCACCAGTGTTCAGGACACAGCACTAATCTCTTCACTTTTAGGTCGATCAGGAAGTGATCACTTCAGCCAGCGTGGATGTTGATGACATCATTCGTTTTAACCTGAGCATCGGCGAGCTAAGTGCTAAAGATCACATCATCGAGTTCCTGCCAGCTCTCTCCACGCTCAAAAACCACGTCCGATACGCTATCGACTTTGGGAACGATGCTGGCCTATTCAAACTCAACCAGCGGAATGGAGTGAGCTTCCTGCACTTGTCCAAAAACAAGCGCCACCACTTTCTGCCTGGAGTTTATTATTTACACATCAGCGGCGTTCCTGTGTATGGTAAGAAGGAGCTGGAGGCACTAGAGGACGAGAACGATAAAGACTACCTCAGTGGAGAACTGGGAGAAACACTACACGTTAAACTACAGATCGACTTGCATTAGCTTCATACCAAAGAAACGATCAAAGAGGACTCTTATTTACTACAGCGAATGATCTCCACATCAGAGATATCGTCTCTCCACATCGTCTCTCAGAAATAACCCTAACAGTAATAACAGTACGTATCTACATTCAATAGAACCGAAAGCTGCAGCGTCAAAGTGTCTTCTCTGATCCAACACACATTCTGAATTTCAGCATTTGTACTGTGCCCTTGTCCACTTCCCCATCAAATAAGTGTGCACTCGCAGCAAGCGATGTAGCTGAACTTTCCTTCACAGCCTGTCACACTGGCTTGCTAACTTTCTAGTGTGATTATAAGCTAATAGAATAAACACAGCAAACAAGCAGAAAAAAGCTAAAGAGCTACCTAGCATGGCAAAAGAGGGTCTCCTCTCATTGCCACATTTGGTGGTGATTAACTACAGAGGCAAAAATTGCTAACAAGCTGACATGCTAACTAGATAGTAGAGTAAACCTGGCTGACTAGCTTCCTTGCTAAGTAAGTAGCATTCTTAGAGGTTAGTCAATCCATCCAACTGTCTGTGCTTATAGCAATTACACAATATGTTAATTAGCTAAGAGAGTAAAATGTGCAGACTAGCTGGCTTGCTAATTAGCTAGTAGAGCACAGTTGCACAGCTCCCTCAGTGTCATGTACAGATGGACGAGCACAAGGAACAAAATCTAATAATAGCCCAATGCCTTTTATCTTCAGCCACCATTTTGAAAAGAAATCTTTCTCAGATTGCAGCAATGCTTTCTGGGTAAGTTGTGATCCTGCAAACTAGTGTTGTTAACAGCTCCAGCGCATCTTGGATAGCTGAGGGGACTGGGTCAAGGGGAAGTAGACAAGGGCAGATAAAAACAGCATTGAAACAGTCATGAAGCTAAAATGGTTGAATAACTTGTGTTCAAGCAGGGGACTGGACAGAAATATCATTTATTAAATCACTAATTTTTGACCACTTTAAATTGTAACAAAGCTTAAAAGTCTTAAAGTTACATTTCAGTTGAAAATAAATGTCCACAATGTCCTCTTTATCCTAAATGTAGCTGATACATGGTTGATGTTTGAAGTTTGCTCCTTTAGTTTTGCTCTGGCGCTTGGAGGCTAATGCAGCTAACGCACTAGCCCTACATTCACATTAGCAAAGTGACGGGTGATCGCTCGTCTTCTCCGTATGAGCGTGACACGGTGCTGCGATTTCAGGAACAGCAGCACTTCAGTACATTTTCTCAATTCTACACAATAGAATTAGGTAGCTGTGATGCAACGTGATGCGACAAATCCAAACAATTCCAAACAAAAGTCTCAAGCGATTCATTGGACAAATCTTATGGTCTGAAGCTCCTTCAGTTCCCCACTCATACCTTCATCCTGCAATCCATTGAACTCAGAACATAAAAAAAAGTGAAAGAAATGCAGAAAAATGCAACGGAACGGTTATTAAACCCAGAATTTCTACCTGATAAAACTCGATTTTATTTGATATGTAGGTTTTGTGTCATGGAAGTGTTTAGAGTTTTACTAACCCGATAAGACCACTGTGACGGATCATTTTTATGAGCGAAGATGAAAAAGATAGTTGCTCTATCTTAATTTCTCCTCTCTCATCGTGCAGAAATAATTCATGTAGTTCTTCTTAATATGTTTACTGCGCTGGTCATAATCCATGCTTTTCTGAGCCGAAGCGCTGAAGCACGTTTAGATCCGAACTGGGGGAAACTTCTGGAACTTTCTGAGTACGACGGATTGCAGCATTAACTCCTACCTGTAATTAGCTCTCATTCGATACTAAAGCGGAATAAAAAACGTAAGATGAGCACGTAACACGTAAATCACACAACCGATTTTCACTCTGATTAGCGTGCCATTTGTATTTAACGAGCTAGCTTTAGACGCTATATAATTCGTTACGTTTCTTATCTGAACTAATAAATGCTGGACAGGCCACGCCCACACACGACTTGTCACATGTGAATGCAGGGTAAAGGAAGCCTCCAGATTAACACCAGGGTAAATTAGCCTCAGATGGCTTTGTTCAGTGGAGTTGTTCAGCATTGCAAACACGTTTTGGCTAAAGGGGAAAACTGTGCTATTTATTTTCACCTGAACTGCTATTTTATGTTCGGGTTCCATTGTGGTTATAAAGGACTCTACTTCTTTCATTTCTGCGCTGTCTATCTTAGCTCGGTGTTTTAATCGTATTTACTGGTGCTAATAACACGTCAACATTAGATTTATGAATGCACTGCAAACTGTCGAACTGACGCCACTTAATGCCTTTCGCTACTCTGCGCAGTACGTGTGTGTATTACTGTAACCACGCCACGTTTAACCTGGGGATCTTTTATAAACACGTGTATAGTGCCCTGGACTGAAGGGCTCACGATGGTGCTCATTATAAAGACCAACTACTTTTTTTATTCTGATTTTTGTGTAACTGTACATTTCACCTTTCAGAGGAAGCGATAGAAAGAAAGCGACTACTGCACTGAGGCCTTCCAGGCCGAAAACACACACTCGCAACATAGTCAGTGCCTTCAACGAGACGCCACCATCATTCAGTGTTCACATCTGTGAGGAGTTTAGGTGTAAATTCACAATAAAAGAACGTCTTGGTTTTAACAGGGCACCTGAGTCACTCCTTTATTTCTCATTCCTTTCTAAATACAGCACTGATGAGTTCTGGACTGTGATTGGTCAGGTGTTGATTAATTCTATAACAGCAGCTGACAGTAGCGCAGCTGCACATCACAGGTTTATTTATAATTCCTGCGCTCGTTCTAATAGGCTAGTGTTTCTATAGTAACAGCTCTTTCACATAAACGGACTTTATAAGCGTGTAATTGTTAATATGGTGAAGTTCTCTGTAAGGAGTCTCCAGTGTCAGTCTGTTTATAGCTACAGGAACTAATGTTACACCAACACTCCACAACGTTAACTGTAACTGTAACTCTATAAAGTGTGGAATTTAAAAATAAATAAATAAATTGCACTCATTGGTAAGTTGCTGTGGTGTAAGAGGAATAAAACCCTTGGGGACGGTGCTGTTAAGAGTTAAATATTCAGGGCGGTAAATATTCAGTGACTCCTCATCATCACCATGTCAGTCATCTACTCCGTATAGAACAGTGCCCTCATGGCACGAGTATAGTTTAGACTTTTCACACAAATCTGGGTTCTACACACTAACCACAAGACCAACACTTCTGATTACTATATTCCTTTGACCTATTTGTAAACACACGAAGTTCTATCCTCAAGTATTCAAACCTCTATATTAAACCACTGGCTGCTGCTGATGATGGTCCACACAGACACAGCACCATGAGATTACTGAGGAGGTTCCTCTATGACACCATGAGATTACTGAGGAGGTTCCTCTCAGACACCATGAGATTACTGAGGAGGTTCCTCTCAGACACCATGAGATTACTGAGGAGGTTCCTCTCAGACACCATGAAGATGGCTGTGGATGTTCTTCCTTTGGTAGCTTTAGGACTGTAATTGCTACGAACAGTTTTACACTTGAGTCTCCATCAGTGAACAGTTTACAACCTCAACACAACAGACTTCCTGTGAAACTGTTGAATTTCCTGTTACACATTTGCACTATTTGTCCTTATAGTACGCAATAACAGAAGGAATTTATTTATAATCGCACTCTCCGTTACTCCCAGACGAGGACGGGTTCCTTTTGAGTCTGGTTCCTCTCAAGGTTTCTTCCTCATATCATCTCAGGGAGTTTTTCCTCACCACCGTCACCTCTGACTCACTCATTAGGGATAAATTCACATATTTACAATTTATGTACTTCTCTAAAGCTGCTTTATAATAATATCTGTTGTTAAAAGCGCTATACGAATAAAACGGAACTGAATATAAAGTTATCAAACCCCTCAGATGTAGAAATATAATATTTATTACAGTAATTGAATAAGAGAGTAACATTTCATATGAAGTTATTCTTAAGCTAAAGCACTAATAATAGCACCACCTGGTGGCCTAAAGCAGAACCCCCAGCACTAAACTCATTTAGTGACCACACAACATCTGTAACACATTAAATAAAACCTTTTTTTGGTAATAAAAGTAAGAAAAAATAAAAGAGCAGCAGTTTCAGTTCCTCCCAGTGGAGCCGAATCCCCCAGCACCCCTCTCCGTCTCATCCAGAGTCTGAGAACAAAAATAAAAACAGATTTGTTACCCCACAGTGGTGTATTTTCACATACAGTCCATCCTGTTCGCAGCAATACGAGTGTAAACACACAAATCACTTTTAAAACTCCACACACTGGGACACATCTGAATTAGTTTAGAAGAGAGAAATGGACAAGTGAATTAGACCTTCGGCCAAAACCCAGCTTTAGCATCATGTGAGGAGCATTTTGTAGAGCGCTTTATATAAATAAAACACACCCTAAGAACACAGTGAGAAGACAAACTGATTAATACTTAAGATGTAAACACTGTCCTTCTTACGAGACGTGGCAAAAAGTATCCAGGCAACTAAACCACATTAATTAACCGATTAAACCAAGCAAACGTACATCAGGAATTATTTTAGGAAAAATGAAGAGAAAAAATAAACCCTGCTCTTTGGTATATTTGCACACTGTAACTTTAGCGCACTGAGCACAAATAATTAGTGCAACACTGAGATACAGAACGCACGCACCAAGCTCCAATAATCACCCCAAACCATGGGGCAACTGTGTTACATTCTGAGGAGACCAATTCCAGCAGGTAAATTAATTTCATAATTCCAGAAGAACACCATACTCACAGTGGAGCATGATGGTGGTCTTTCCTCAACCCAGTAATGTTTCTGACCGTTTTTCCACTTAATCTTTTATACGTTGTAATTTCACACTGAAGGTGGAAAAAGTTCTGACACGAGTTATCTTCGTTTCCTTTTTTACATCACAAAAACCTGCCATTTTAACAGGGGTGTGTAAACTTTTTATATCCGCTGTAAATACACACACACACCTGAAAAACATCCCTGTTCCCTGTTCTGTCAGAGGAGTGTGTTGTGTGGAGAAAGGAAAGCTGAGCTGATGCGATATCAGTGCGTGGCCAGTTCTCTGCACAGTGGTGCTTTACACCACACCACATTTACGGTCACAGCTGTATGGCAGAAGCACTTGTGCAGAGCGACGTACAGAAGCGCTCTGAAGTCTCCATCAATAAATACATCCTGATACTGGTGCACCAGGTCATGGACCAAGAGCATCCAAACACTGTGAGGGAGATAATACAGTAACACACACAGACAATACGGGTTTATTTTTTATTAAAGTGCTAATGTAAGTGCTTGGTGAAGAGGTAGGTTTTAAGTCTTTGTTTAAAGCCAGTGACTCAGCTGTTCGGATGTCTGGAGGAAGTTCATTCCACCACCTCGGCTCCAGAACAGGGGAGAGACTGGATGCACGTCTTCCTTGTACCCTGAGAGATGGAGGAGCAGTCGAGCAGCGCTAGAGGACTGGAGGGAGCAAGATGCTGTGCAAGGTGTGATAAGAGCTTTGAGATAAGTGGGAACTGGTGTGTTTTTGGCTTCGTAAGCGAACATCAGTGTTTTAAATCTGATGCAGCAGCTACAGGAAGCCAGTGGAGGGAGCGCAGCAATGGGGTGGTGTGGGAGAACTGAGGACGGTTGAGAAGCTGCATTCTGGATCAGGTGCAGAGGACGAATGGCGCTCAGAGGCAGAGCTGCCAGGAGCGAGTCAGTCGTCCAGTCTCGAAGAGACAAGCGACTGAACGAGCACCTGAGTGGCCTGTGTGGAGAGAGATGGACGAATCCTTCTGATGTTATAGAGAAATCTCCAGGAGCATGTCAGATTAGCACTGCGAGAGGAGAAGGACAGCTGGTTGTCCATGGCCACCTCAAGACTGCACGCAGTAACCGAAGGAGAGATCAGAGAGATGTCCAGGAAGTGGTTTAGGATGCAGCCTCAGGCAGGTGTTTCGGCTGTGGAGAAGCTTTGTTGAGGAAGCTAAACACTTCTTGACCACTTCCACATGCTGTTAAGAACATCAGTATTGCGGTTTGGGACAGAGCCCAGGACCACGCGCGGATAAAGATGGAAACAAACGGCTCGTGTTCGGCTGCACTCATGCTGCGCCTCTTTAGACTATTATTATAAAACATCCTGGATCCTGGATTCTGTGTCAGGTTTAGAGATATGATGGTCGTTACCTTAAGTTCCTGTAGGTCAGGATAGCAGATCCGCTCACACACTAGCTGAGCCACTCGGTCTCCTCTTCTCACTGCAGAGCAAACAGAACTCCATTTATCACCCAAATCCAGATTTACATATTCAAAGTGCAGGTCTTTTAGTCAAGGCTTCAAACCGCACCTTCAAACGTCTCCTTGCCGAAGTTGAACAGCACGACACCAACGTTTCCTCTGTAGTCCTCATCCACCACGCCGGCTAATCGGCAGAGCACTGTTAGCTGAAGCTCAGACTGAACCGTACTGCGTGATTATAGTATTTCAGCAATGTGTGTGTGTGTGTGTGTCACTTACCTCCCACATCAATAAAGTGCTTGGCTGCCAGACCTGAGCGAGGAGCTGAGGAATAAAGGTAAAAGCCACACTATGACTGGTGCGTTCATGTATTTATAATTCTACAGATTTCTGTAAAGCTGCTGCGTGATGATGTGTGTAAATAAAAGCTGTATGGAATTAAAACGTTATGGGATGTTCTCTCAGAGGCGACGTGTCCTTACCCACTCGGCCGTAGCATCCTGCAGGAACAGCGATCTGGATGTCCGTCTTCACGATGGCCTTGTCCATCGGCGCAATGGAGTAATCGTATGCACTGAGCGCGGGAGGAGGGCAGAGTAATTATTATTATTATTATTATTATTATTATTGAGCTATTTATACAGCACTCATTCATTACGTACACTGGACCACACTTTACAGCAATGATTCCCCCATTATTTATTCGCGTTTCCTTATGTTTCACTCTCTTTACACGACCACAGGCGAAGAACAACGTGCATCAGGGTCACTTGTGCCAAACTGCTACGAGGTTATTAACTAGTCATAACTGTGGGTTTATGAGTAAGTGTGGATATACATGCATATATATATGTACATATGGGAGTGTGTGTGTGTGTGTGTGTGTGTGTGTGTGTGAGTGTTTAGTGTAATGTACGAGTTTTAGATGATAATACTGCTTATGTACTTTTGCCTTGTTGTTTTTTAGGTTGTTGTGTTGATGTCCTTGTTTATACTGTATGGTGAAGCCAAATAAAAGTAACCAACCTTTTAATCTCTAATGTAAAGTCCTTTATAATGTGGGACATGATTTTTTTAATGATATTATTAATTTGAGATTATTGGAGAGAATGAATCATAAGCAGCTATGCACAAAAAACAGATCTGTATTATGAATATGTAATAGACCCTTACATACATTTCTCTATAATGAGGGTATTTGCGCAGCTAAAATTTAGCACCATCATGTTATTTAAAGCATGATTAAACAATTTACTTCTGGAAAGTGAGTGGTCAGTCTGGTTCCATAGTAACCTCTAGAACGCTATATATAATTCAATGTGTAAGTGAAGAACCGACTCTCTGATTCCGTCTATAAAGACAATGTGAAAGTGAAGAACCGACTCTCTGATTCCGTCTATAAAGACAATGTGAAAGTGAAGAACCGACTCTCTGATTCCGTCTATAAAGACAATGCGTAAGTGAAGAACCGACTCTCTGATTCCGTCTATAAAGACAATGTGAAAGTGAAGAACCGACTCTCTGATTCCAGGCATTTGAACTAAAGAATCGACTCCCAGGTTTATGGAATGAACAGTTCCCCTATGCAGCCAGCTATGACGCTATGTTAGTGAAATTATTAAATATAACCAACATAAAAGCGGTGGTGTTCATTCTTCTTACACATAAGCATATTTTACTAGATTTCCTACCTGTACAGGTCATATCCGGCGGCTTTAGCAGAGCCTCTGGTCGGTGCTGTGGCGTGTTCAGACAGTTTAGCGAACTTTAGCACGATGCTACCGCTATTTTCATTCATCTCCTCAGTCCTGCTCTTCTTCATAGGGGACACTGAGGTCGCGTCTGTCACTTCTGAGCACGGCATTTTTCCTGCAACACGAGAACTGAGACTTAAAACAGAACAAAAATAGAAAAAATGAATAAAATAAGAGAAAAAAAATAAAAGACAAAAAAAAATCTGTGGTGAAGCACCTCACACAGTCACCGCCGAGATTCCCGCGCTAATGTCCTGCTGCTCGCGCGCATTTAAAGGGCGCGCGCAAGAGCATCCCCTCGCGCCTTTTTTTTAAACCAATGACATGACAGGTTACCACCCCCTACCCCCTACCCCCCCCCATCTGATCTCAACAGCCTATCAGAGCGCTGCATTTCTGAACCGGCTGAATAACTCTAAATAATAACAGCTGTTTCTATGTTAGCAAACCACACAGTCGGTATTTAGCAGCAAATAAAGCCTTAATGATTCGCATTGTTCACTATATCTAGATGTTTTCTGGCCTCAGATATCATCTGTAGCACCACAGCAAATCGAAAAGAGTAAGATACCGTTTCTGTGTGAAGAAAAGCATCTTCTCTGTGTCAGTCTCTGACCGCTATAAACCACAGCCTTCACAAGGGAGAGAGAAAACATGCTGACTAAAGTGATCCGCTCATGTTGCTTCAGGATTAACGGCGACAGAAAGCCAGCACTTTGCTCTAAACTAGCAGAGCTGTGTACACAATCTGAACCTGCGCAGTGGTGATGGTTCTGCCTCCAGACTGTAACGCGCATGCGCGCTTCTTCTTCTTCTGGTCTGAATGGTTTTAATGGTAGCCAGGTTTTGGTGCGTTTCCGCCACCTGCTGGTTTGGAGTGTACTACACTACTACTACTACTACTACACTACTACTACTACTACTGCTACTGCTACTACTACTGTGTCCACTGCGCCATCCCTTCTGTTTCCACATACAGCCATTTTAACTAATCCTTTAACTTCTGATTTACTCAGCAGGATATTTCCCTCCATCCTCTGTCTCAGAGCCTGCTCACCATGCCACCCGCCTCCTCATCGCCCTCCACACCCACATGAGCCGAATTTCATATAAGTTATCTTGCCTCCAGGAGGACCTCCCACTAGTGAACCTCATTAGCTCTGAATATGAGTCTGAGCACACTGCAATGTTCTGACAACCCACTGCAGGTTTCTTCAACCCACTGAAGAGCCATATTAATAGCGATTAGTTCTGTTGCATAAACTATGTGTCCTATTGCCCCTTAGCAGCATCTTATTCTTCACCTCACAGTCATATTCCCATTTATCCGAAATACGGACAATAGATACAGTGACCGACACGCTGCAAGTACAGTAATCTGCTTTTGTGTATTTGAAAATCACTGGCTGCTGCTGATGATGGTCCACACAGACAGCCTAAAGATCACCAAGAGATTACTGAGGATGGTTCGTCCTTTGGTAGCTTTAAGACTGTAATTGCTACGAACAGTTTTACACTCGAGTCTCCATCAGTGAACAGTTTATAACCTCAACACAACAGACTTCAGGTTAAAACTGTAATGGATTCAGAAATAACTCTGATGCTTATATTCACGAGCTGCTCATAACCTCCTACACATTTGCACTATTTGTCCTTATAGCGCACAATAACAGAAGGGATTTATTTATAATCGCACTCTCCGTTACACCCAGATGAGGACGGGTTCCTTCTGAGTCTGGTTCCTCTCAAGGTTTCTTCCTCATATCATCTCAGGGAGTTTTTCCTCACCACCGTCACCTCTGACTCACTCATTAGGGATAAATTCACATATTTACAATATATATCCTGAATATATTTATTTCTGTAAAGCTGCTTTGAGACAATGCCCGTTGTTAAAAGCGCTATACAAATAAAACTGAACTGAACTGAACCTAGTGACACTGGCTCCTTCGCTTCCTGTACATTATTGCATGTGTTGAGGATTTTCTGAGCGCC
>CM074950.1:1064504-1067004 GCA_037577455.1 Pangasius macronema
CACACACACACACACACACACACACACACACACACACACACACACACACACACACACACACACACACTCTCACTCACACACACACAAAATATTGTGATTGTTCCTGGAAGATTGAACTGGGTTAATAGGACTAATTACAAAAAATAAAATGATTCCCAGTAGAGTGAACCTCTAACAGTGTGTGTGTGTGTGTGTGTGTGTGTGAGAGAGAGAGTGTGTGTGTGTGAGATTGTATGTGTGAGTGTGTGTATGTGTGTGTGTGTGTGTGTGTGTGTGTGTGTGTGTGCGTAAAACAAAGATCCCTCAGTGACCCAACTCCAAATTATCACTGCATGTTTGTTAAATATACGATGTGGAACCAATGTGATGATGTCGAACTTTGCCCGAGTCCTCATTTCATTCGCGCGTGTGTGTGTGCGCGCGCATGTGTGTATGTTTGTGTGTGTGCGCGTGTGTGTGTTATGCTATTAAATTAATGAAGGACATTATGCGGGTCAAAGCAATTACTCTACAAATGAAGTGTTTGAGTGAACGAGAGCTCTCTGGGACGAAGCTGTTTTATTCATCAGATATCAATTGCTAATCTGCTAATGTTCCACATCCAACACAGCAGAGAGCTAACAGCTAACGCCAGACAGCTAACACTACATAGCTAATTCCACATAGCTAACACCAGACAACAACATAGCTAACACTGGATAGCTAACACTGGCTAGCTAGCCATACAGTTAAAATCAGACAGCTAACACCATCCTCAATGCTAATCACATTGAAGTGTAATTGTAGTAGTTGGAGTGTGCTAAGTGCAGTTAACATGTGATTTTATTCATATTGAGTCTTTTTGTACCATATTAATTAGAAATCTGAGGTAAAAGTTGATGTTCCAGATGGTTCTGTAATGGTTCCACTCTCACTTTGTCTTTAAACTGTCTGTATAAAACACGTATGGGCTAAGTACTAGCTATGCTATGGCTATATGGCTAAGTACTAGCTAGTGCTTGATGCTAAGTGCAAGTAAAGTGTAATATCAGTAATATGGAGGTTTTTCTTATTGATTTATCAACACATCTGAGGTAAATGCTGATGTTCCGGATGGTACTGTCTTGTTTCCATGGTAACTATGACTTAAAAAAGACTTAATAGCTATGTGCTAGCTAGATAAAGCAACCACCTCAGTCATTCACAGCTGTATGTTTAGCTGCTTAGCATCTAGTTTTCTGCACTTTAACCAGATAAATGGTGTGTGTGTGTGTGTGTGTGTGTTATGTCACTGACTTCACTATGTTTGATTGTAATGTGTTTAAAAACACAATATAGTGATAATATCGTTAAACCGTGATTATTACGGTTAGTTGAGAATGTAATATCAGTGCAGGGTTTAATGATGAATAATGCAGTCACTGCTGAACTCCACTGCCATTTACACAGATGCCTACACACACACACACACACACACACACACACACACACACTGACACAATGACTCTCATTGCTAATGCAGATTAACAAAACGTGCTAACACTCTGAATTAGCATCTCAATTGAGCAGCAGGATGGAGCTGCTACTGCGCTATCGCCATCCTCTATTGTTCCAGTGTGAGGAAGTGTGCTGATAACTGTGTGTGTGTGTGTGTGTGTGTGTGTGTGTGTGTGTGTGTGTGTGTGTGTGTGTATGTATATGTGTGAATGGGTTGGTATTATCCTTTTGCAAAGTGAAGACGAGGTGCAATCGGAGCCACAGACTTGTGTGTGTGTGTGTGTGTGTGTGTGTGTGTGAGAAAGCTTAATGATTATAAAATATCCACAACGTCCCTGTTACCCCAAATACAGTCGTCTGAGCGAGACATCAGTTTAGCATTGTGCACTAAATATGTGTGTGTGTGTGTGTGTGTGTGTATGTAAATCAGCACATGGTCATTAAACAGCTTTATTAAATAACGAGTGTGTATTAAATGCTTGATGTACAAATTATTCTAAACTATTAGATAACAGTATGTATTAATTCTGTAATAAGCACTGTGTGTGTGTGTGTGTGTGTGTGTGTGTGTGTGTGTTACAGTAAAACACTGAGTAACAGGGTGGTGTGATGAAGTGCAGTTACTGTGACCACACTGAAGTTGATTATTTTCCTGTAACAGCACGTCCCCAAGTGTTTTATTCCTCTGATGCCAGAGCGACTTACCAACTACAATTCTATTTATTACAGAACGACACGCTGTACGTTTTATCCATTTAGAGTTACAGTTAATATTCAGTGAAGCGAGTCAGTTCCTGTTGTCGCTTACGTTATAGCAGCTATAAACACTCGTTCCCTCACCAGCGTCTCTTTATTCTCTCTCTTCAAGTCAATAAGACAAAAAATAAAACGCAGCTTGTTCCGCACGTTACTGAGAAACCGCAAAGAAGCGTAAACTCCTCTGTCCTGAAGACGTCAGAAAACTTACAGTTACAGCTTCACCTCTGACTGTTACAGAGCGCTGACACTGGAGACTCCTTCCATA
>CM074950.1:1072004-1074811 GCA_037577455.1 Pangasius macronema
GATGACTCCTCGAGTGAATCAATTACATTTGTAGATGACTCCTCGAGTGAGTCAATTATATTTGTAGATGACTCCTCGCTTGAATTTGTAGATGACTCCTCGCGTTATTCAATTACATTTGTAGATGACTCCTTGAGTGAATCACTTACTTACCTGTAGCTACTGTAACTCTTAGCACAGTCTTCAGTTAACACGTAACTGTTTTTACTGAGATTAAAAGTATTGGCACCCTCGGCAGTGTTTGAGTTGTTTAAGGCGAGTCTCACTCTTCTGTTATACCAAACACACCTCTCTCTCTCACTCTCTCTCTCTATCTCTCTCTCTCTCCCTTTCCCTCTGTCTCTCTCTTATTCCCTTATTTTCTCTTTCATTTTTGTTTACCCTTTAACTATCTCCCTGTCACACTCTTTCTCCCTCCCAGTCTCTCTCTTACTGTCTATCTTACTGTCTCTTACTCAGTCTCTTGTCTTCCTTCTTGGTGGTGATGTCATGAGTGTATCTGGTTCCCGAGCCCTCACTGTGGGGCCATTGCACTCGTTCATCCTCACGCGTTATATGTTCTCTCCATCCGAAATAAAGGAGAGACACTCAGTCCTCGGCTCATCACACAGCACATTAACTCCTCACTTAGAAGCCACTGTTAGAGAGCTGTTTCCATCAGAACTGTCTACATCATCTACATCACTGAGACAAATAGGAGACAGACGGCTACACAGAGGGGTACAGTACATCATACGGAACTACAGAGACCCAAACATTACATTACAGCAGTGTGACACACACACACACACACACACACACACACACAGAAAGGCATGTCCAGGCCATGTGGTGCAGAAATGGATGACTGATGGTAACATGCGTATCACTGCTTTAGAGAAACAGATATGCAACAGCAAGTGTGTGTGTTTGTATGTGTGTGTGTGTGTGTGTGTGTGTGTGTGTTGAATGGTCATTGTAGGATCTTTCCCATACAAATCCTGCTTTATGAGTCACACACGCACACACACACACCTTCCCAAAAGTCAAAGCCCAGACCAATGTGACTCAGCTGACAGTTTAATCATGATTACGTGTGTGTGTGTGTGTGTGTGTGTGTGTGTGTGTGTGGTGATGGGTGTGTATGTGTAATCAGTACAGGAACCATGTGTGTGTGTGTGTGTGTGTGTGTGCGTGTGTGTGTGTGTGTGTGTGTGTGTGTGTGTAATGTAGGACTCGGTACAGGAACCGTGTGTGTGTGAGTGTGTAGTGTGTAGTGTAGGACTTGGCACAGGAACCATGTGTGTGTGTGTGTGTGTGTGTGTGTGTGTGTGTGTGTGTGTGAGTGTGTAGTGTAGGACTCGGCACAGGAACTGTGTGTGTGTGTGTGTGTGTGAATGTAGTGTAGGACTTGGCACAGGGACAGTGTGTGTCTGTGTGTGTGAGTGTGTAGTATAGGACTCGGACTGTGTACAGGAACAGTGTGTGTGAGTGTGTGTGTGTGTGAGTGTAGTGTAGGACTCGGCACAGGGACAGTGTGTGTCTGTGTGTGTGAGTGTGTAGTATAGGACTCGGACTGTGTACAGGAACAGTGTGTGTGAGTGTAGTGTAGGACTTGGCACAGGAACCATGTGTGTGTGTGAGTGTGTGGTGTAGGACTCGGCACAGGAATCATGTGAGAGTGTGTAGTATAGGACTCAGCACAGGAACCGTGTGTGTCTGTGTGTGTGAGTGTGTAGTGTAGGATTCGACACAGGAACCATGTGAGAGTGTGTAGTATAGGACTCAGCACAGGAACCGTGTGTGTCTGTGTCTGTGTAGTGTAGGACTCAGCACAGGAACCGTGTGTGTCTGTGTCTGTGTGTGTGTGTAGTGCAAGACTCGACACAGGAGCCGTGTGTGTGTGTGTGTGTGTGTGTGTGTGTGTGTGTGGTGTAGGACTCGGCACAGGAGCCGTGTGTTTGTGTGTGTAGTGTAGGACTAGGTACAGGAACAGTATGTGTGTGTTTGTGTGTGTGTGTGTATGTGTAGTGTAGGACTCGGTACAGGAACCGTGTGTGTCTGTGTGTGTGTGTGTAGTGTAGGACTCGACACAGGAGCCATGTGTGTGTGTATATGTGTATGTATTTGTGTGTGTAGTGTAGGACTAGGTACAGGAACAGTATGTGTGTGTGTGTGTGTAGTGTAGGACTCGGCACAGGAGCCGTGTGTTTGTGTGTGTAGTGTAGGACTCAACACAGGAACCGTGTGTGTCTGTGTGTGTGTGTAGTGTAGGACTCAACACAGGAGCCGTGTGTGTGTGTGTGTGTGTGAGTGTGTGTGTGTAGTGTAGGACTCGGTACAGGAACAGTGTGTGTAGTGTAGGACTCGGTGCAGGAACCGTGTGTGTGTGAGTGTGTAGTGTAGGACTCGGTACAGGAACCATGTGTGTGTGAGTGTAGTGTAGGACTCGGTACAGGAACCGTGTGTGTGTGAGTGTAGTGTAGGACTCGGTACAGAAACTGTGTGTGTGTAGTGTAGGACTTGGTACAGGAACCATGTTTGTGTGTGTGAGTGTGTAGTGTAGGACTCGGTACAGGAACCATGTGTTTGTGTGTGTAGTGTAGGACTCGGTACAGGAACAGTGTGTGTGTGAGTATGTAGTGTAGGACTCGGTACAGGAACTGTGTGTGTGTAGTGTAGGACTCGGTACAGGAACCGTGTGTGTGTGAGTGTAGTGTAGGACTCGGTACAGGAACAGTGTGTGTGTGAGTGTAGTGTAGGACTCGGTACAGGAACCGTGTGTGTGTGAGTGTAGTGTAGGACTCGGTACAGGAACAGTGTGTGTG
>CM074950.1:1086157-1098574 GCA_037577455.1 Pangasius macronema
CGCAGCCGTCCGTCACGTCACTACGTTTACACGATAAACAGACAATATTTCACTGCTTGTAATTTATTTATGTCGTAATGAGTGTGTGACATCATGTTTATTTATGATCTTGTGGCTTCTCTCTTTAGATTATTCAATAGTAGTTGATGGACACACACACACACACACACACACACACACACACACACACACACACACACACACACACACGGTTCAGTGTTTCTTTTCACACTGTTTCGGAAATGTGTGTTGGAGTGTTTACAATGAGAGCAAACGCTACATAAAGGCTCCTGTTCAGATGCTAATGGAAGCCATATTGTTTAGCGGGTTAAAGAAACTCTCAGGGATCTTGTGATCTCCGCCTCCCGTCTCTCTCTCTCTCTCTCTCTCTCTCTCTCTCTCTCTCCCTGCCTGTCTCCCTTTCTCTCTGTCTTTCACTCTCTCTCTCTCCCTGTCTGTCTCTCTCTTTCCATGTCCCTCTCTCGTTCTCTCTCTCTCTGTCTATCTCTCTCTTTCTCTTTCCCTGTCTCTCTCTCTCCCTGTCTGTCTCTCTCTTTCCATGTCTCTCTCTCTTTCTCTCTCTGTCTATCTCTCTCTTTCTCTTTCCCTGTCTCTCTCTCCCTCTCTCTTTCCCTGTCTCTCTCTCTTTCCCTCTCTCTCTCTCTCTCTCTCTCTCTCTCTCTCTCTCTCTCTGTAATAAAGACCTCTGTGCACATGTCAGGATGTCAGAGTTTATTAAGCAGCAGAACAGAAAGAGCAGGCAGCCGAAAGGAAAATCTCCGCCTTCATTGTGCTTCTCCCTCTGTTCACACACACACACACACACACACACACACACACAGACAGCTCATATGTTTGCTTTTCTAATTATTTATACATCTTTATTTATGTTCCTTTAATATATTTTATTTATTTATTTCATGTGTCAGTTGGAATAGGTATTTATTTATTTTTAGTTAGTATAATTATTTATTAGTTTTTATAAAATAATTTTGTCAATAGATTTTCAGATTTAAATCAGTTCCAGTGCGAGTGTAAACACTTCTGTAAGTAACAAACCCGTACTGAGTTCTATGAGAGTTTTATGACACTCACAGTGAACTGCATAATGAACAGTTATAATGATTTATAACAACATTCAGATTCACTTTCTAGATTATTTCTTTTTTATATAAATAATTTAATGTCTTTATTGTGGCAGATTCATTTAACACAGGAAGAAATATTTCCTAACACTGATGTCAAAATAATAAACCCAATCATGTGTGTGTGTGTGTGTGTGTGTGTGTGTGTGTGTTATGTGCCTGGACTCGTTCTGTGCCTCACTGGAAAAATAGATTTATTTCCTTATGGAGAAATTCCAGAGAGAGACAGAGGGAGAGACACACACACACACACACACACACACACACACACACACACACACACACACACACACACACGTGTGCATGTATGTGTGTGATTGATCCTGAGATAAGTATGCATTCCTTACTCTGATGTCACTTCCTGCCATAATGTCATCACAGAAAGTGAGGATTTCGAAATACAAACAGATTCCTGACTGGTTTGGAGTGAAGGGTGGGGTTTGAGAGGGGTGGGGTTTGAGAGGGGTGGGGTTTGAGAGGGATGGGGTTTGGAGTGAGGAGTTGGGTTTAGAGTGAGGGGTGGGGTTTGAAAGGGATGGGGTTTGGAGTGAGGAGTTGGGTTTAGAGTGAGGGGTGGGGTTTGAGAGGGGTGGGGTTTGGAGTGAAGGGTGGGGTTTGGAGTGAGGAGTTGGGTTTAGAGTGAGGGGTGGGGATTGAGGGGGTGGGGTTTGGTGTGAGGGGTGGGGTTTGTAGTGAGGAGTTGGGTTTAGAGTGAGGGGTGGGGTTTGAGCGGGTGGGGTTTGGTGTGAGGGGTGGGGTTTGGAGTGAAGGGTGGGGTTTGGAGTGAGTTCTCTGTGTTCTCTGTGTTCTCCACTTCCTCTGTGTTCTCTACATTCTCTGTGTTCTCCGCGTTCTCCGCGTTCTCTGCGTTCTCTGTGTTCTCCGCTTTCTCTGTGTTCTCTGCGTTCTCCACTTTCTCTGTGTTCTCTACATTCTCTGTGTTCTCCGCGTTCTCCGCTTTCTCCGCGTTCTCTGTGTTCTCCGCTTTCTCTGTGTTCTGTGCGTTCTCCGCTTTCTCTGTGTTCTGTGCGTTCTCCGCTTTCTCTGTGTTCTCTGCGTTCTCCACTTTCTCTGCGTTCTCCACTTTCTCTGTGTTCTCTACATTCTCTGTGTTCTCCGCGTTCTCCGCTTTCTCTGCGTTCTCTGTGTTCTCCGCTTTCTCTGTGTTCTCTGCGTTCTCCGCTTTCTCTGTGTTCTCTGCGTTCTCTGTGTTCTCCACTTTCTCTGTGTTCTCCGCTTTCTCTGTGTTCTCTGCGTTCTCTGTGTTCTCCACTTTCTCTGTGTTCTCCACTTTCTCTGTGTTCTCCGTGTTCTCAGTGTTCTATGCGTTCTCTGTGTTCTCCGTGTTCTCAGTGTTCTATGCGTTCTCTGTGTTCTCCACTTTCTCTGCGTTCTCCGCATTCTCCATGTTCTCAGTGTTCTATGCGTTCTCTGCGTTCTTCGCGTTCTCAGTGTTCTATGCGTTCTCTGCGTTCTCCATGTTCTCAGTGTTCTATGCGTTCTCTGCGTTCTCCGTGTTCTCAGTGTTCTATGTGTTCTCTGTGTTCTCCGTGTTCTCAGTGTTCTATGCATTCTCTGTGTTCTCTGTGTTCTCCATGTTCTCAGTGTTCTATGCGTTCTCTGCGTTCTCTGTGTTCTCAGTGTTCTATGCGTTCTCTGTGTTCTCCATGTTCTCAGTGTTCTATGCGTTGTCTGTGTTCTCCGTGTTCTCAGTGTTCTATGCGTTGTCTGCGTTCTCCGTGTTCTCAGTGTTCTCTGTGTTCTCTGTGTTCTCCGTGTTCTCAGTGTTCTATGTGTTCTCTGTGTTCTCCGTGTTCTCAGTGTTCTATGCATTCTCTGTGTTCTCTGTGTTCTCCATGTTCTCAGTGTTCTATGCGTTCTCTGCGTTCTCTGTGTTCTCAGTGTTCTATGCGTTCTCTGTGTTCTCCATGTTCTCAGTGTTCTATGCGTTGTCTGTGTTCTCCGTGTTCTCAGTGTTCTATGCGTTGTCTGCGTTCTCCGTGTTCTCAGTGTTCTCTGTGTTCTCTGTGTTCTCCGTGTTCTCAGTGCTCTATGCATTCTCTGCGTTCTCAGTGTTCTCAGTGTTCTCAGTGTTCTCTGTGTTCTTTGTGTTCTCCGTGTTCTCAGTGTTCTCAGTGTTCTATGCGTTGTCTGTGTTCTTCGCGTTCTCAGTGTTCTATGTGTTCTCTGTGTTCTCCGTGTTCTCCGTGTTCTCAGTGTTCTATGCATTCTCTGTGTTCTCTGCGTTCTCCGTGTTCTCAGTGTTCTCAGTTTTCTATGCATTCTCTGTGTTCTCAGTGTTCTCAGTTTTCTATGCATTCTCTGTGTTCTCCATGTTCTCAGTGTTCTATGCATTCTCTGCGTTCTCCGTGTGCTCAGTGTTCTATGTGTTCTCTGTGTTCTCCATGTTCTCCGTGTTCTCAGTGTTCTATGCATTCTCTGCGTTCTCTGTGTTCTCAGTGTTCTATGTGTTCTCAGTGTTCTCTGTGTTCTCCGTGTTCTCAGTGTTCTCAGTGTTCTATGCGTTGTCTGTGTTCTTCGCATTCTCAGTGTTCTATGTGTTCTCTGTGTTCTCAGTGTTCTATGCATTCTCTGTGTTCTCTGCGTTCTCCGTGTTCTCAGTGTTCTCAGTTTTCTATGCGTTCTCCATGTTCTCAGTGTTCTCAGTGTTCTATACATTCTCTATGTTCTCCGCGTTCTCCGTGTTCTCCACGTTCTTCATGTTCTCTATGTTCTCCGTGTTCTCCACGTTCTTCATGTTCTCCGTGTTCTTCGTGTTCTCCGTGTCGTCCGTGTTCGCCATTCTCAGGTAATTTGTGTGATTTCTACACACACTTGGTAAAGATTTGTTTAACTTTTTCCATCATCATATTTAGGACCAATGAAAGAGTTTGTGCGGACGTCTGTAGCCCTCCACTCTCCTCACTGACATTAGCTCCTGTGTGGTTTGTATTCGTTATGATCAGTGTGAGACCAAACGGCAAACGGAATAAAACGATTCAATTCATTCTGATTCAGAATTAATACAGGGATAAATTCATAAATGTAAAAACTTACATCCTGAATTTATATATTTCTCTAAAGCTCTTTGTGAAAACATCCATTGTTAAAAGAGCTATACGAAGTGTGTGTGTGTGTGTGTGTGTGTGTGTGTGTGTTTATATTGGATCAGATTTAACACAGTGTGTGTGTGTGTGTGTGTGTGTGTGTGTGTGTGTGTGTGCTTATCAGATCAGATTTAACACAATGTGTGTGTGTGTGTGTGTGTGTGTATGCTTTTCAGATCAGATTTAACACAATGTGTGTGTGTGTGTGTGTGTTCAGTGAAATTCTTTTAGTAATAAAATAGTATTTTATTTTATTTTTAATAACAGTTGAAAATGAAAGAGGGTGTGTGATGTTATTTACAGCTCTGGGAAACTTCAGAGTGACCTTTATACAGGACAAAAACACAGGAAGGTGTGTGTGTGTGTGTGTGTGTGTGTGTGTGTGTGTGTGTGTGTGTGCTGCTTGTTCAGTGTCATGCATTGTGTAGACGCCCATGAATCTGTTGATAGTTTCTCTTTGTGTGTGTGTGTGTGCGTGTGCGTGTGTGTGTTTGTATGAGAGAGAGAGAGAGAGAGAGAGAGAGAGAGATCAGTGCCATTGTCCTGAACACACACTGATGTAGACAGAGACACTGCAGTTCTGTTTACATATACATATGTTTTATTTTATGTGTTTAACTTTCATTCGACCCGAATGCTTTTATGTGTGTGTGTGTGTGTGTGTGTGTGTGTGTATGTGTGTGTGTGTGTGTGGTGTAAGTGAGAGAAAGATGTGTTTTCACATTGTTGCAATAAATTACTAACGGCTCAGAATGATTCTTCTTAACATTCACATCTTTATTCACACACCATGTTACACTCAGCAGAAGTATGTTTTTTATACACACACACACACACACACACACACACACACACACACACACACACAGTCATGGTTTTGCTCCATGTGTCTTGCTCTTGCATTTTGATACTCCCTTGTTGTGTGTGTGTGTGTGTGTGGGTGTGTGTGTGTGTGTGTGTGTGTGTGTGTGTGTAACTATAAACTGACAAAAAGTGTCATGGGTAAATTGCTGTGGTGTAAGAGGAATAAAACTCTTAGGGACAGGGTGGTAACAGTAACTCCACTTCATCACAACATCTGTACAGAACATATTGTTGTTAGAGTTTAACTTTTAAATAATTTTAATAAAACTTATAATTTATCTCTTTCCATCTCTCTCTCTTTTTCTTATCTTTTCCTGCAAAATTAACACTCATCTCCATCACTGTCTGGAACCAGAGTGTATTAAATGTTAGCTTTCGGAGCAGAAAGTTTCATTGTGTGTGTGTGTGTGTGTGTGTGTGTGTGTGTGTGTGTGTGTGTGTGAGACTGTACGAGGTCAGCTGAGCTGTAAAGGTGTGTTTGTGATGGAGTGATGAGGTTTTATATCAGCGTGATGTTGGAGGTCATGATGCACTCAGACAGGTTTCAGCTCCAGCAGGGAGGCCATATGGCTCTCCTTCATCATCGCTAACAGTGCTAATGCTAACACTGCAAATGCCAGCGCTGATAATGCTGAGAGCGTCGCTGAAGCCAAGCTTCTGAACAGCAGCTGCTCGTAACTGTCGCACAGCCCCCTTCATCATCGCTAACAATGCTAATGCTAACACTACCTCTGCTAATGGCTCCCGGTTAAACAACAGACAGGAAAAAAGATTATTGGTTTAAGCCGATTACTTTATTTTATGTGTGTGTGTGTGTGTGTGTGTGTGTTTAACCTGATGGTACTCAGTGTGTGACTGTGTATAACACACCTCTGATGAAGAGCAGATTCTGTTCTCTTTAAATCCTCTCCAAAGCTGATTTTGCTGAGTGTGAGTGTGTGTGTGTGTGTGTGTGTGTGTATGTGTTTTATCCATTCAGCAGAATAACACTGGTGTGTCTGTGAAACTTGCTGAGTGTGTTTCGGCCCTGCACATGCTATGTTTGAGTGGAATTGAACAGGTTAGGGTCACTGACCTTTGACTTTGTAGGTCATTGTGTTTCTACAGGCAGATGTTAGACACATGTGACTCTATCACACTTCTCTAGTATCGGTACGCAGATATTAGCCTGGGTAGAGATATTAGCCAGTGTCTGTAAAAGCTGCACTACTGCGATTTACAGGCCATAGTTCACCCTCTTCATTCAATTCACAATCAATAAAAACGGCAATAAAACCAGTCCTGCCCACTGTGTCTAACAACTTCACCCATCATGTCTCTATACTGAACAAATTGTCACAATAATTATGTTATGCATAATTTAGGTCAGTGCTACATCTACTGGGCTGCAGCAGGCTGAGAAGATCAGCCCAGGCTTCTCTATCCCCAGCCACAGATTCCAGTTCCTCCTGGTGGATATTCAACCAATAAATTCATCACAGTTTTTGCAAGAAGTCCGGTTGGTTAAAATCTATCCACCGTCCACTGATGGAGTCCTGAGTACGAAGCTGCTCGTGGCAATATGAGGCTTACTATATCTAGTCTCTATCTTTCCATCACACACACTAACTCCATCTCTTTCCCCATCAGTGACATGACATTACATGGTTCCAAAGCCAGTTTCCACTGCGGAGTCTAGTCCATCTACGACCGTTCATCACATGCTTGCTGCTTGAGTAGCATTGCACCTGACCCCTGCATCCTGCTGGTGATGAATGTGCAAGATGGCTCCATGTCTCCATGTAATATGGGTTACCTGCAGACACCAACCCCCAGGCCTGGCACCATGGGAAACCCTAAACAGGCATGTAAGCTTAGTCTTTTTCATGGGAGTGTTTAGGATTGCTGTTTGTCTGACTTTTTTCTCCCTATGTTCTGTTCACCAAGCATGGCCCTACTGGGATCATTAAACTCCCGGTATTCACTGAAACACTGAAAGCCCTTCACTATGACAAGGTCTCGATCCACAAAGCAGCTTTACAGAAATCCATCTCTGGCAATAAACCAGTTTAATATCTTATCCTAGCCTAATGTCAAATAATGAGATCAGACTTTTTGTAGGTCTTTATTGAACACACACACACTAATGTGATGCTGCGGCTGTGCAGGTCTAAGCAATTGCTTCTCTCTCTCTCTCTCTCTCTTTCTCACTCTCTCTCTCTCTCTGCATATCTAAACCTCATTGACTTTGTAAAATGATTCTCCTGCATTACTGAGAGAGAGAAACAGAGAGAGAGAGAGAGAGAGAGAGAGAGAGAGAGAAGAGATGAATATGTGTTGGAAATTGTGATAAAGTAGTTGCTGTGTGTGTGTGTATGTGTCTCAGTTTCATATTCATGGTGTATGAAAGCTCTCAGATGGATGTGTCTGTAGTTCAGCTGTTTATTCGTCATCAATCCCACAATGCATTTCTGCTGTAATGGTTTTTCCTGAGGCTAGTTGGGGTGGGGGGAGGAATGGGTGGATTGGGGCTGTAAGTTGGATAAATTACAGTAGGAGATATTAGAGTTGTGCATGTACAGCTTGGTTTATACTCATTTATTCATGTTTTCACTCATCTCACATCTCTCATTTTCCTCTTTATCCTCTTCTCTTCTTCTCTCACTTCCCCTCCCTTCATGTTTTCCCTGATTCATCTCTTCCACAATTTCTCTTCGCCCCATCCTCTGTTTTCTTCTCTCCTCCATTTTCCAGTTCCTCTCTCTCCTCTTTTTCTCTCCATCACCCATCTGTTCATCCTCTCTTCCACCACATGTTGCTCACCCCATTTCTCTCTTCCAGCTCTTCCAGCCTACGGAGCAGATCACAGGTGTGTTAGTGTGTTGTGCACTGTTGTGCGTGAGGTGTAATGGTGTCACATAAAGCGTAGAGGGGCGCCAATACTTTGTGCAGAGTGACAGATGGACTACACACAAGTGACCTGTGTGGTAGGGGAAACTGATAAACTCATACCTGTGTGTTTGAGTCAGAATGTAAATTTGTTAGTTGATAATGATGAAGTTCTGTGTATTTAAACGAGTCCGTAAACTTTCACACAGCTGCCTCCAGTGTTTATTTCGGGCGAGCTCCACTCTTCTCCTGCCTCCTCTCTCCTGCACTCTTCTGCCCTGATCTTAAACATACCCTTCTGCACATGGGGAGGAAACGTTCTGGATTTAGTCTTCAGCAAACCTTCATCAGGTCTAGACCTCAACGTAACCCCGCTCCACTTCTCAGATTATCACTTCGTTTCTTTCACTGAACCTCCTCTGCATCTCTCCTTCCTCCCTGGCTTCCACCATTTTAACAGCCCTAACACACCCTGACTTATTTTCTTCTCTACCTCTTGCATCAGCTACCAACAATTTCCTCTCTTCATTTTCACTCTCCACAACATTTTTCTTCACTCTTACACTTTGCCTCCTCCTTCACCCTCCTCTCTGATTGCTGACTACCAGATGTGACAATCTTTCCTTCCTACCCCAATTCCTATACCACACAATTTCTCTTCCCTCTTCTCTTCATTTTCTCCTCTCCCTACAGAAGAGATCCTGCAGATTTTCTTGTCCAGCAATACCACCACCCGCCAGCCGGATCCTATCCCTTCCACAATGCTCCAGACCATCTCCCAAGACCTCCTCCCCTTCATCACTTCCATTCTAAAGGACTCCATAACATCTGGTCATGTCTTTAAGGCAGCAATGGTTGTTCCCATCAGGAAGAAACCCATTCTATATACCTCTAACATCAGCAAATACCAACCAGGATCAATGTTCTGTATACAGTCAGTTGTATCTCTGCCTTACCAAGAATGACCTCTAGGATTCCAACCAGTCTGGCTTCACTCTACAGAAACTACCCTTGTAGCCATTACTGAGTAGCTTCATGCCACTAGATCAGTCAAACTGTCACCATTTTTCTTCCTCCTCAACCTTTCAGCAGCCTTTGACATGGTTAATCACAAGACTCTCTTGTACATTCTCATGAAATGAGTTTTGGAATTTATGGCACAGCATGGCAGTAGTTTGCTTCTTACCTGGAGGGATGGTTATTTCAGGTCACATGGAGGAGATCACATCTGCTCCATGCAGACTCTCCACTGGGGTCCCACAAGGTTCTGTGCTGGATCCTCTTCTGTTCTCTCACTATACCTGCTCTCTTAGTAAGTTCATATTCTCAATATCAGCTCTCCCAGCAGTCTCCTACCTTAAAGCATTTATCACACATGCTCCCTTCCACTGGTTTCCTTCGACTGGACTCACCATCAATCAAGGTTCAAGGAAGATATGTATCAAGACTCCTCTGTCCTGCACTCAGGCTGTGTAATGAACTCCCCCTGGATGGAGATCAGCTGAGTCACTGGCTTCAAATGAAGACTAAAGACTTGCTTCTTTACCAAGCACTTAAATGAGAATGCCAATTTAAAAAATCCCTTGACTTGTGTGTTTTCTTTTCTTGCTGTACAAACTATCAGGGTTTTAGACTGATGGTACTTGTAGCCCCTGACATAGAGAACTAGCATGAGGATGTTTCTGATAGAGACACAAAACACTTTTATAATTCTCTCTGGCTAATGGAAACTGCTAAATGCTGTAAATGCAAATGTAATTAATGTGAGTTAATTACAGAAGTGTTGTTGTAAATGATCGGGACGAGGCGTGAGACAGCAGTGAAGGGATAATTCTGTCTCCTCAGAGCTGAGTGCTGGAGTTAGCAAAGTGTGGATCTGTGTCTTGCTCTTCATCTTACTGACATCTTAATTACTGAGTGTAGAAGCTGAGCGCAGAGCTGTTACTCCTCACACCACTTCTTCTTCTTCTTCTTCTTCTTCTTCTTCTTCTTCTTCATCTTCTTCTTCTTCTTCTTCTTCAGGTTTCTGTTGTTCATTCTGAATGCCACTTTTTACCATCAGAATTTTCATTCTTCAGATGGAAAGTGAGCTCAGATTAAACAGCTAGCCTGTTTGGCTAATCTGACTGTATAAAGTGGAGGCCCTGTTTTTCAGTCAAACTCTATTTCTGTGAAAGAGCATTAATCATTCACAGCAGTAGAGTTTGCACTGTAGATTTAGCGCATATCATATTTCAGTGTTTCCAGCATGTTAGCCAGGAAGTAAAGCCTCCAACAACAGGATCAAACCATGTCCCAGAGCAAATCCCACTGACTAGATGCTTCTTACGTTATGTACACTTCGCTACTGAGTCTGTGAAGTGACATTAATAAATAAAGCAGGAAGTACAGTGCTTTAATCATTCTTTTAGCAGCTTTAATCAGGAAGTAGTTAAATCTTGTCCTGTCTGTTTTACATTTTGTGGTGCTGATTGAAAATTTATCCTTGTTTCAAACGCAGTAACCTTTAACCTCCCACGCAAAAATAAATAAACACACAATCTAACAAGCTTCAGGGTTGTATAGTCTGTGCTCTGTTGTGATTGGTCATCCGTAAATGATGAGTTTTCTAACAAAATCAGCATGGATAAAATGTCCATGCTGTTAGAGTTCATTAGTGAGTCTAAGCTTATCCTGTGCTTTATTTAGTGAAGTGGTTAATGAATGCTATGCTAACAGCAGGAGGTCGGTGTGGAGTGCATTAACATCTCTGCAACACTGTGTGTGTGTGTGTGTGTGTGTGTGTGTGTGTGTGTGTGTGTGTGTGTGTGTTTGTAAGGTATGTATTACACTGAGAGGACCTGAGATGGAGCTTTTTAACTGATTACTGCATTGGCAATTAGTGTTAGCCGCTGATGGTAAAGAGGTAAAGGGCAATAAAACCATCTGTGTGCAGGATTCCATTAAGTCGAGTGCTAAAACACACACACACACACACGCACGCACGCACACACACACACACACACACACACACACACACACACACACACACTCAACTGTAGATAAATCAGTAGGCATTAGGCGGAGGAGAGGATAATGATGGGACATTTCAGACATGGCTGGTGGGTCAGAAGTGAAAAATTCATATTACGGATCAAATCTGTTTTGTTTGTCGTTATATTTCATTGCAGGCCCACAGACATTCGGCACACTGTGTAGAGCGAGGTATGAGCTACTGTTACCAAACAAACGTTGATTATTTTCCTATAACAGCATAGATACTACATGGGTAGTGTAGACCAGAGCAATATAGCAATGATTACAATTTTTATTTATTAAAGAACCATATGTCAGTTACATTTAATGTTGTGGAACTTTGGTGAAACAAGTTACTTCCTGATCTCACAGTCAGGTCCATAAATATTATAAAAGCTGTAGTTATTTTAGATGTCACAGTATATTGGAGATGAAATTAAATAATGGATATGAGAACAAATTGCAGACTTTCAAAGTGAAGGCTTTAATTTGAGGGATTTACATCCAAATGGGGTGAACGGTGCAGGACTTACAGCACTTTTATAAACAGTTTCCTCCCTGCTTAAGCAATCAGACAAACTAGCACTATTATAAATTAAAGTGTCATTTTTAATACTTGGTTGTAAATCTTTTGCAATCAATGACTGCCTGAAGTCTGGAACCCATAGACCTCAGTAGAAGCTGGGTTTCCTCCCTGCTGAAGTTCTGCCAGATCTTTACTGAGGCTGTCTTCACTTCCTGTTTTTCTCATGGTGTTTTGTCTTCAGTTTTACCTTCAGCAAGTGAAATGCAGCTCAGCTGGATTCAGCTCAGCTCAGGTGACTGACTCAGTTATTGCAGAACATTTCATTTCTTTACCTTAAAACATTCTTGGGTTGCTTTAGAATTGTGCTTCAGCTCCTTGTCCATCTGCACTGTGAAGCTCCATCCACTGAGAGGTGAAGCATGTGTGTGAATGTGAGCAGATAATATGGCCCTGTGCCCTTCAGAACTCGTCCTGCTGCGTCAGTCAGCAGCCACATCATCAATAAAGAGACCCAGTTCCACTGGCAGCCGTACACGCCCATGCCACGCCCACTCCTACACCTACACCTACATCCATGCCTTGCCCACACCCACTCCTACACCCACGCCCACGCCATGCCCACGCCTACACCTACACCCACGCCCGCAACTACACCCATGCCACGCCCACGCCCACTCCTACACCCACACCATGCCCACACCTGCGCTGACACCCATGCCACGCCCACTCCTACACCCACTCCCACTCCTACACCCATGCCCATGCCACGCCCACTCCTACACCCACGCCTACACCTACACCTACATCCATGCCTCGCCCACACCCACTCCTACACCCACGCCCACGCCATGCCCACGCCTACACCTACACCCACGCCCGCAACTACACCCAT
>CM074950.1:1108375-1115875 GCA_037577455.1 Pangasius macronema
TGCTTTCCTTCTATTATTTTTTTTTCACGACCACAAAAAAAACCCCCCCCCCCCCCCCCCCCCCCATCACACACACACACACACACACACACACACACACACACACACACTGTGTCCTACATAGACTCATACAGTGAAGCTCTTCTTCTCTATTCAAAGACAAGTGAACTCACTGACACACACTCGACCCAACAGACACACACACACACACACACACACACACACACACACACACACTATACTGCCTTACTCTCTCTTCACTCTTCATGTTCTTCTGAATTCCTTTTCTCCTAAAAACACACTTTACTTAAAAGCTATTTTGTTTTTTTCTGTGTCCACTCCCCCTCTCTCTCTCTCTCTCTCTCCTTCTGTCCTTCATATTTTTTTTTTTATTCAGCAGGATGGAGAGACGGGAAGATTAGGGACTCATTTAAAAACATTTTAGAATCATGAGATGGGGGAATGAGTTGAAATAGAAAAAAGTAAAGAATAAAGCTATTAAAAAGATGAAAGTAAGACAGAAAGAAAGATATGAATGTAAACAAAGGTCAGAAAGCGAGGGACACAAATTATGTGTAAAATAAATATAAATACATCAGCTGTGCAAACAGTGCACTACAACACCTTTATTCTTTACACACACACACACACACACACACACACACACACACAGACACACACACAGAGTGTTTATGTTTAATGCAGATCCAGTCTCTTGCCACCAGGGAACAAACTGGGAACTGAGGCAAAGAAGAGAGACAGACTGATAAAAAGAGACAGAGAAAGAGACAAATAGATAGACAGAGAGAGAGAGACAGAGATAGATAGACAGAGAGAGAGAGAGACAGAGATAGAGAAAGAGAGAGAGACAGGGAGGGAGAGAGACAGAGAGAGAGACAGAGAGAGAGACACACAGTGAGAGAGAAAGAGACAGAGAGAGAGAGAGAGACAGAGACAGAGAGAGAGACAGATAGACAGAGAGAGAGAGACAGAGAGAGAGACACACAGTGAGAGAGAAAGAGACAGAGTGAGGGAGAGAGACAGAGACAGAGAGAGAGACAGACTGATAGAGTGATGAGGATGTGGTTCAGGGCATGGCTCAGGGGGCGGGTCCATAAATAAAAGCAACAAACTGCGCTACCCTCAGTGTTTTTATACAGAAATGTGTAAAGTGAAAGTGAATCTGACTTCTGTATGAGCATCGATCCACACACACACACACACACACACACACACACACACACACACACACACACACACATTGTGATCAATAATCTCAGCCTGAGTGTTTCTAGGAGGTGAGTCATCGAGGTTAGAGTACACAGAGCAGCGCTTTGGCAATAAGAATTTCTCTAAACTAATTTATTTTCTCCCCAATCACTTTAAACTCTTTAAACTTTAAAAAATGTACAGAACTTATGTCAGTGCAGTGTCTCCAATCACACAGCGTACTGCTCCCAGCCAATCAGAACACAGCGTCCTGCTTCCAGCCAATCAGAACACAGCGTCCTGCTTCCAGCTTTAAACCCCTCTTCTTCTTCATTGTCACTGTCTGGTGCACTGAAACATAAACACACACACACACACACACACACACACACACACACACACACACAAACAAAATGGATAATGACATCTTCTCAGTGCTGTAAATGTAAATGATTCATGGTGACTTGCCAATCAGAAACAGAGCTGGCCATGGCCCCGCCCTCTGACTCTGATGGATGGAGGTGACAGTTTTAATTTCAGGATTTCACATCATGAATAATTAAAGAACTTCATTTATTTCTGTGTAGTGTGTAGTGTGTGTGTGTGTGTGTGTGTGTGTGTGTGTGTATGTAATGTGTAGTGTGTTTGTGTGTGTGTGTAGTGTGTAGTGTGTGTGTGTAGTGTGAAGTTTCCTTTATTTGTATAAGACGTGTAAAAGGTGTGTCAGTCACAGGGCCCTGCATCTATAATGAGATTATATGTAATTATATTATATATAATGAAAATGAATCAAATAATGGAATAAAGCACAAATAAAAGAGATAAACGAATAAAAACGAATAAAACTAAAGCAGCAACTCAGAAGAGAAAAAAACATTAAAAGTCAAAATCACAGATAAAATGAGAGGAGAAGAACAGAAGACGCGACACTGCAGCTTTATAGCCTTTCATCTGGCTGAGAGAATAAATGTCTTTAATTCGGATGTAAAAATGTTGGGAGAAGTGAGTTTATGGAAAACGGGAATAATCTCGGCCTTGTGACGGAAAAGTCCCGAGTCCACGGAAGCGTTAAACCTGCTGAGCAGATGATCTTAAAGCGATCTTAAAACCGATTGAACTTTTCCTCTTTTTCTGCTTTGCTTTAAATCTTTTATTCTTTTCTTTCTCTCTCAGTGTGTGTGTGTGTGTGTGTGTGTGTGTGTGTGTGTGTGTCTGTCCACATCCTCACACTGATGAGTTCTTCCTCATGCTGTGTAGAAATATTAATTATGTATGACTGCATTATTTATTTATGGCTACATTAACCTCAACATTTCTAGCGTCTGGCGAGTCGTCTCGGATACACACTGTGCGCCGGTGTTTATTATTTATTTCCTCGTTTTTTTCCTGCCAGTGTTTTTGTGCCCACACGCCCGCAGAAAGAGGAAGCAGAGTTTAGGAGCAGGGTGAACGGATAAAGCATCACACCCACCACCATCTGCTTAAACCTCCACCATTTACACTGAAAACACCACAAACGCTTAAACTTCTCCACAATCTGTTATTTTGTTTGGCAGAGAGTTATACTGTTATTATTATTATTATTATTATTATTATTATTATTATTATTATTATTAACGAAGAAGAAGAAGGAAGAGGAAAAACACCTGCAGTACTCTATATAATAGATTTTTTTTTCTAACTTCCACCACGAATGACATTTACTCGTACGAGTTTGTGTTGAGTGGATTTTTCAAGTAATTATTTCTCAATAAATTCAAGAAAGAAGTTCTCATATGAAGGTTCTATCACAGTGCTCACACTGACACCTCTGATCTGAAAGAAAAAAAGCTCACGTGAAGCAGCTTCGGGTTAAGAAGAAGGCTCTCTTCCACTGTTATTGTACAGGAACTCCTGAACTCTCTAGTTGTAGAAAACATGGAGAATCTTTAATAAATGTCATAAAGACAAAACAATGAGCTGAAAGTGGCTCCAGTGGGACACGAACAAGCCGAGAGCATCGGATGTCTGGATTGATCTGACTATACATGATTAGGTTCTGTACATTCTGCTGATGCTGTATCAGTAGTAGTGGACTGGATGGAGAATTGTACAACAGCCAATCAGATTGTTGGGTCATGTCATAAGTCCCGCCCATATTCACACTCAGGGTGAAGCTACAAGACTTTCTTTCCTGTAACAGAATGTTTCTCTGTCAGAAAAAGAATATTTTAGGAGGCTAAAAACTCTTAACCATCCACTGAACCCTTAAAGAACCTTTGAAGAACCCATTTTTACCAAAGTACCAAGTTCATGTAGATAAACAAGTACAAAGACACTAAATGGTAAACTCCAGAACTGACAGTTTTTAGATATTAAGAAGAAAATAATGAGCAGTAATTTGGAGTTCGTACAGAACACGTACCCAGCTCACACACACACTCTTCCAACAAAAGGCTTTTCAGGGGTTCTTTGGATAATTAAGTGTTCCAAGCTTTCAAACAAGGTTCTTGAATACTTTCTGATAGAAAAACAATTTGTTGTGGAATTCTACACAGAACCTTTAGGGGTTCCTTAAGAGGGACAATTAAAGACCCCTTAATGGTTTTACAATTTTTTTTAAAAAATATTAAATGTATTTAGTAGAGAACATTCAGAACATTCAGCTGGACATTAACACACATTCACACAAATCTGTAGGAACTTCCCACCGTAACCCTGTTCACATTTCAGCGACAGCCCACAGCCCGCCCCCTGCTGGTGAGGGACGGCTCTCACACTGAGCTGAAAGGTCTCCAGGCTTCTGGTAGTTTTTTAAACTTGATGATGATTTCTCTCTCACAGAGTGTGACTTTGCTCAGCTGAAGGTGTGCTTAATGATGCCATTTATATTTATAAAATCTATCAGGAGTTTTAGTCTAATCTTCTCTGATGTTCTTCTCAGGAGCTCACAGGAGCAGGCTGGGAGATGTTTAACGTCCTGCTGGTGATTTTTTATTTATTTATTTTTTTAAATCAGACATCAGCATTTAAGGATGGTGTATCTGAGGTGTTTTTTATAACGTGGCTCTATTGAACTGCTGAGCAGCTTTGAGTTCGAAATGACTGGATTGGTGTTTGATCTCTGTAGCCATGAGGAGTGTGTGATGATCTCAGTGTGTGATGAAGCTGATATTGGGTTTGCGATATTGATGTGTTTGAAAATGAGATTATGCCAAGACTAGAGCTGTCAGAAAGATTTACAGGATTCAGATCTCCATAATTCAGTTAGAGTGAATGATTTAGATCAGATTTAACTGCAGATCGGATTATCCTGCACTGTAGCAGCTTGTTTATTGATCAGAATGCTTAAAGGTTCATTCTGTGTCTAGATTAATGTCAGGACTGAGGTTTGTTCATTAAAGTGTTGATCATTAAAATGTTTTCTGCTTTTGAATCATGACTTTGAGAAATCTACCATTAGCTAAGAACCTCGGCTCATTTCTTTCTGTGTGCAATGAACAGGAGAAACACCTTTTCATGTTACACTGATTCCTGATGCTCTTGCTGGCTCAGCAGTTAAGGCTGTGGGTAACTGATCAGAAGGCTGGGGTTCAAGCTGCTGTTTTAGAGGCAGTGTCTGCTTTAGAGGCAGTGTCTGTTTTAGAGGCAGTGTCTGTTTTATAGGCAGTGTCTGCTTTAGAGGAGCTGTCTGCTTTAGAGGAGCTGTCTGCTTTAGAGGCACTGTCTGCTTTAGAGGCAGTGTCTGCTTTAGAGGCGCTGTCTGCTTTAGAGGCACTGTCTGCTTTAGAGGCGCTGTCTGCTTTAGAGGCACTGTCTGCTTTAGAGGAGCTGTCTGCTTTAGAGGCGCTGTCTGCTTTAGAGGAGCTGTCTGCTTTAGAGGCGCTGTCTGCTTTAGAGGAGCTGTCTGCTTTAGAGGAGCTGTCTGCTTTAGAGGCAGTGTCTGCTTTAGAGGCGCTGTCTGCTTTAGAGGCGGTGTCTGCTTTAGAGGAGCTGTCTGCTTTAGAGGCAGTGTCTGCTTTAGAGGCAGTGCCTGTTTTATAGGCAGTGTCTGCTTTAGAGGCACTGTCTGCTTTAGAGGCGGTGTCTGCTTTAGAGGAGCTGTCTGCTTTAGAGGCGGTGTCTGCTTTAGAGGCGGTGTCTGCTTTAGAGGCTGTGTCTGCTTTAGAGGAGCTGTCTGCTTTAGAGGCGGTGTCTGCTTTAGAGGCGGTGTCTGCTTTAGAGGCGCTGTCTGCTTTAGAGGCGGTGTCTGCTTTAGAGGCGCTGTCTGCTTTAGAGGCGCTGTATCACGTCTGATCCTGTGCTCTGACCCCAACCTCCTAATGAGCTGAGAAGTTCACGAATCCTCTCTGTCCAGGAACAAAATGTCTGATCCTGCACTTTACATTTCTTCTAATGGCGAAAAAAGAGGACTGTGTGACTCTGTCTGGATTCCTGCAGGTCTATGTGTGTGTGTGTGTGTGTGTGTGTGTGTGTGTGTGTGTGTGTGTGTGTGTGTGTGTGTGTGAATGTTTGAGGAAGTGCAGTGCTTTTTTCACTCATCACCTTTAGAAATTATATGAAGTTTTAGTGATCAGTTTTCAGGCCCTCCATGATGAAGCCCCAGTGTGTATTTCAGATTTATTTTCCAGATTTAGAGCACACTGTCACTTACACCCATTTACACTTGGCTTGCATCTTTAATATCAGAGTTATATCTGGATGGAGGTTATCCATATGAAGTGTAAATGCATGCATTTAAAAACAACCTTAAATTGGATCGTTAGACCACATCAGGAGTCTGAGGCACGTTTTATCCTCGTAACACACGTGTAAACACATCTGTCCACCAAAAAACACAAGTAACAACCAAAATCTGTCCCAGTAAAGAGAGTAAAGAGACTTTTATTCTCATATCAGAGACTTTTGCTGTCCTGAGGATGAAATTAAAGACAGTGAGATTTGTGCTTCTGTGTTTTTCAATTCAGTAGTATTCATTTATATAGAGCTTTTAACCCTGGACACTGTCACAAAGCAGCTTTACAGAAATCTAAATATAGAGTTAAATTTATCCCTAATGAGCGAGTCAGTGGTGACGGTGGTGAGGAAAAACTCCTTGAGGCGACATGAGGAAGAAACCTTGAGAGGAACCAGACTCAGAAGGAACCCGTCCTCAGCGGATAGTGCGATTATAAATCACTCCTCTTCCACAAATATACACTATAAAGTCAGAAAGTACTGATGTGTTGAAATGAACTTGAGTATGAGCATTAGAGTCATTTTTGATTTCATTAGAGATGTCGCTTTAAGTCTGGAGTAGAAAGTGGAGTTACGCACTGTATAATGCATGAGACATGAGTTTAAACTTTTAGTAAGTGCAGTCTTTAGGTGAGAGCAGCTACAATCATCTTTACGGTGTCTGTGTGCTACCGTCCACAGCAATCTCACGCTAAACCGTAGGCTGTCCACGCAGATCCTCCTCAGCAGCAGCCCGTGATTCTCCGGGGAACGCGGCTCCGAGCAGAAGTAGAGCATCAGGACAGATCAGGCAGGATCACTGGGAGCCCATCGGGGTCTGTGTGTTACTGTGTGTTACTGTGTGTTACTGTGTGTTACTGTGTGTTATTATGTGTTATTGTGAGTTTCTTTTCTCCGTTTACACTGAAACTGTGGAATATTTGACTCTTTCTTCTAAGGCTGTCAGACCTGGTTCATGTTTTTATGGAAGATTTTATTTCTATCCCCCTGTTTGGTGCGATTTATTATTTGCCTCTTTATATTTTATTTTGTGTCTAGGCTGAGTCCAGACTGTACATGGTGTTTATTTTATTTTATTGTTTAATTTGTCTTTGATTATTATTATTATTATTATTATTATTATTATTATTATTAGAAGTAGTAGTAGTAGTAGAAGTATTTTTATTTGAGGATGGTGAAATGTTTTATTTTTTACAAACTGCTGTATGAGTGTATTTCTGCATGCACACCACCAGATTCCTTTCTTTTCTGTAACACAGGAATTAACCCTGTGATGAATCAGCCTTCGGGGGAGAGACAGTAACACTGGTTTTGCTGATGGCTTTAATAATTGATCTAATGATTTTAAAACTGTGTATCTATGTAAAAAACTGTGTAAAAAACAATTACAGCTTGTTCTGCTGCTGTACTCACTGTGTGTGTGTGTGTGTGTGTGTGTGTGTGTGTGTGGTAGTTAAAGGAACTCTAGTTATACCACATCTCACCACTGACACACACACTGTAGAGATGATTAGATTTATATAATTCAGTAATGTAATTACAGCCGCTGTCATCTCCGCCGGATAAAATGTGTGT
>CM074950.1:1120875-1124386 GCA_037577455.1 Pangasius macronema
TCTCTCTATAGTGTGTATATGTGTGTGTGAGTGTGTGTGCGTTTGTGTGGTTGTTTGTGTCTCTGTGTGTTTCTATCTCTCTCTCTCTCTCTCTCTCTCTCTCTCACTCTGTCTATGCATTCAGTATGAGTGTATTCTGTTGTTCGGAGCTCAATTTGTTCTCCCAGGAGATTAATTAGCTGATAATCAGACAGAACAAGTGTTCATCTACCGCACTAATAATTAATATAGCTGTTCTCCACACTCTTTAAAATGGGTCACGTTATAGTGTGTGTGTGTGTGTGTGTGTGTGTGTGTGTGTGAGTAGAGGTGTGCATCAGGACTGAGATCCCACTGGACACAATAACATCAACACACTGTGAGCAGGCATGAGTGAGCGGTCAGATATGAAGCTCTAATAAAGACCACATTCATTAACACATTTATTAACACATTAATTAACATAAACATTAATGCTAACATTAATATTAACATGAATGTCACCGCAGAAATTACTGTGAACATTAACACAAACATTATTGTGGCCATTATTGTGAACATGAGTGTGCATCGCTGAGTGAGGTATTTACGTTGGGCTACTGATCGGAAGGTCATGAGTTCGATCCCCAGCACCGCCAGGCTGCCACTGCTGGGCCCTTGAGCAAGGCCCTTCACCCTCAACTGCTCAGTTGTATAAATAAGATAAAAATGTAAGTCGCTCTGGACAAGGGCGTCTGCCAAATGCCATAAATGTAAATGTAAATGTACGGCGTTTATTCATCCTTGGTAACTGCCTGGTCAGGATCAGAGCGCTTTTACGCAGCCTACTAGTTTGTTGGAAAATAGAACCAACAAAATTAGCTAGAAAATATCTGCAGTTTTATGCTTTCCTTTTGCTTGGTGGTCTCTTAAATTCAAAGTCAGTTAGAGTTTTTGTGTTTGGATGTGTATCCTTTGGCAAATACTTGTGTGTGTGTGTGTGTGTGTGTGTGTGTGTGTGTGTGTGTATACCTTCTTTCCTCTTCTACAAATAAAACACAAGTTTACTACTGTAGAAGGGATACCAAAGGGATACTGTGTGTGTTCTGTGATGCCGGTAGAGTTAAGTGACCCAGAAGAATTCTGTGTGTGTGTGTGTGTGTGTGTGTGTGTGTGTGTGTGTGTGTGTGTGTGTGTGTGTGTTTTGGCGTGGCCACTTAGCAGCTGCTACTCAGAGCACACCGAACCGAGCTCATGGTTTATTCAACAGTGTGTGTGTGTGTGTGTGTGTGTGTGTTTATGGGTGGAGATCCCAGTTTCACCATTCACAGACAATATGGAAGCAAATAAATGTTGCAACCAAACAGAGATGCATATGAGACAAATGAAATACAGACAGATGGACAAATAAATGATTCCTTGAGTGATTCACCATATATTAATGTGAATCTCTTGCCCCTCATAGTTAACAACACCAAAACACAACACTGCTGAGATTCACAGTTAAAATCCTAAGAATATTAGTCTTAAAAAAAACACTCTATTCACTTTTGCTTTTGCTCTCTGAACACACACACACACACACACACACACACACACACACACACACACAGAGGGAGCAAAAGCCAATGTCCTTCATGCCTGCTGGTCTTTTACTCACACACACACACACACACACACACACACACACACACACACACACACACACACAGCAGGGTAAGATAAGCCGTTCGGCAAAGGTTACAGAAGGTCTCTATTCAGTTGGGTCATGTGATGTGATATTATAGGTCAGTGTATGTGTGTGTATGTGTGTGTGTGTGTGTGTGTGTGTGTGTGTGTGTGTGTGTGTGTAGCAGATGCATGCAGATGAATGGGGCGAGTCTCTCAGGCTGTTTATATGCAGGATGTGGTGGAGCTTTTTTACTCTGTAGTGAGATAAAAATGGAAACACACCCTGTCAGGCTTAGACCAGAGTTCTTGAGGAAAGTTCATGGATTTTATTAAGAAACAGCAACGTAGACAAATCAGAATGGAAGCTCAGAATTAAAGTCATGTTACAGGCAATGCTTCAGGCGTTCAACAAACAAACTGGACTTGGCAAGGCTAAACTAAACAACCAGGATCAGAACCAGAATAACATCTAAACTCTCAGTAATGTCAGTCTCGATAAACTCAGAGCGAGACTTCACAACGAGCCCTAAGGTTGTTTTGCGTGCATCTAAAAAGAACACGTGTGTTGAGTTACTATTCTGGGGAGAGGATCTGAAATTTAGGAAATCCTTGATTGTCTATACAGTTTGTCCTTCAATACAGAGAGGAGGTGGAGGACTTCAGCAACTTCAGCTTAGGCTCAAAGAAAGGAAATCTTCATAAACTTCTGAATGCTGATGGTGGAGTGGCTGGAGCTTTATGTCCCAGGACGCCCTCATGTCTGTGTCACCTTCTGCATCTCCCTTTTAGTTATACTGTCACAGCTAGTCTTCCGGAGTCCTTACTGGCACTCTGCACATAAAGTACATTGTCCTTAACCATTACTTGACAATAAGCATACCTAATAATCTCTCTCTCTCTCTCTCTCTCTCTCTGTCGAGTTACACATGGTCGTCATTGTAAATGAGAACTGGTTCTTAACTGACTTACCTGGTTAAATAAAGGTTTTTATTATTATTATTACATGCTACTTCTGGTTGGATTTCTCATCACTTGGAAACCATGTGCTGCTGCTGAGGATGGCTCCACATGGACAGCCTTAAGTGACATGTGACTACTGTGGATGGTACCACTTACAAACCAAAAATGCAATTCCCATGAACAGTTCTGCACTCAAGTATCCATCAGTGAACACTTGATCACTTCAACAAAATAGACTTCATGTGAAAACTATAATGAAAGTTGGTGGTTACACAAAATTCCACTTTTTGACCACATAGTACACAGTTATAGAAGGGAATGATTTATAATCACACTCTCCGTTGCACCCAGATGAGGACGGGTTCCTTCTGAGTCTGGATCCTCTCAAGGTTTCTTCCTCATATCATCTCAGGGAGTTTTTTTTTATCACCTCTAGCTTCCTCATTAGGGATAAATTCATAAATTTAAAATTTATATCTTGTATTTATATATTTCTGTAAAGCTGCTTTATGAAAATGTCCATTGTTAAAAGCACTGTACAAATGAAATTGAATCGAATTGAGTCAGTAATAATGGTGTTTCCCAGTACTTAATTCTGGGCAGCCGGTGGGTCTTGTGCACCCTTGGGTAACTAATGGATGATGAGAAGTTTGTACTTTTTAGTCTGGGAAAGCTAGCTTTGGGACATAGAATCACATTTTCAGAATCAGAATGTTTTTTATTTGCCATGTTCATCTACATGAAACAGCTAGATGTTCTCCTACAATATGTAACTGATTCTCCAAAAATCTGTTTACATGTTGGACATGCTCTTCATGTGAGGGAGATTAGTTCAGAGTATTGTTGATACACTGTATTACCAAAAGTATTCGGTCACCTGCCTTGACTCACATATGAACTTAAGTGCCATCCCATTCCTAAC
>CM074950.1:1127205-1139234 GCA_037577455.1 Pangasius macronema
TCAGTCCAAAGAATCTTATTCCAGTACATGGGAGGCTTTTTTAGATGTTTTCTGGCAAAGTCTAATCTGGCTTTCCTGTTGTTGAATATATATATCTGCCTCTGATGGAGTGAAGGTTGAAAGGTCATCTGTTCTGCTGTATTATCACACAAACGGCCTGAGGCACCCTCTCTGTGTCTCTTTACACATTTTGCTCCTCACTGAAGCAACAGCTGCCTCCACACACACACACACACACACACACACACACACACACACACACACACACACACACACGCAGACACACAGACATAGTGAAGAGGAGCTGTTTGAGGGGATGAATATCAGCAGCAGCTTTCATAATCACACCTTCATTAACTGCTGGAAAATCCCTGCACTGCCCCTGAAGCTGGACACACATCTCTGTCCATAACTCACACAATCATCAAGTCCTAGGGCTACGATCAGATCAACGTCAGCCACCATCTCAAACAAAATTTGGTCCAATCTTCATTAAATGTGAATCAGATGATATTTGATTGTTGAAAATAATTAATGGATCGTTGATGTTTATAACTGTTCATCAGTGACACAGTAACAATGCTGACGGTGAAAACCCCAAGCAGAAAGTGAATCTGTATCTGCAAAGCTTTGGCGTATTGATGCCTGACATGATACGTGGGGTTTAAGACCACACCCTAAAGCTGTCCAGGAAGTGCAGTGTGCAGTATGTCATTCTGAGGGAAAGTAAACTGAACAAAGTGATGAACATTTGCTAATTCTCTAAGATATAATAGAGAAAAGAAAAGAGAGAATGTAGAATATAGAAAACACACACACGCAGGAACTGTAATGTGTTGATATGGTAATGGTCATGATAATGGAGATCAGATGGAGGGGTGGAGATTAGATTCAGTGATAGCTGCAGGCAAATATTCACAACACACACACACACACACACACACACACACACACACACACACACACACACTCCATCATCACACTAATGCACTGCACTGCACTGAGCAACTGCGTAGTGAGTGAGTGAGTGACTGTTTGTGTGTGTGTGTGTGTGTGTGTGTGTGTGTGTGTGGGTTAGAATGTCAGAGCAGCTTCCTCTTGCTACAGAAAAAGGAGTCCACAGAGTGCGGGATTGTGATATCACACTGCAGTGAATTGTGGGAAATCATTTGGCTCTGCAGTTACAGGCATTAAGAAGGAATAACATGACGGGTGATGTGATGTAGTGAAGTTACAGTTTCCACCCTGAAGCTGATTATTTTCCTATAACTGCATGTCACCTACTGTTTTATTCCTCTTACACCACAGCAACTGACCAACAATTACAATTTTCATTTATTTACTAAAGAACTGCATGACATACTATTTATCCATTTATAGTTACATTTAATGCTGTGGAATGTTGGTGAAATCTCTCTTGAAATTAATTAATTAATTAAATTAATTAAAAACACAGCTTGTCAAAATTTAAAGTTACAGCTTTTGACTTAAAGTTACGGCTTTACCTCTGACTGTTACAGAGCGCTGACACTGGAGACTCCTTACATAAGCATTGATTAAATGTCTCCTGACAGAAAACTTCACTACATCAGTGAATACACATATTTTAATCTGCTTATGCGGAGTGTCCATCATACAAATCCCTGTGAATGAGCTGTTACTATAGAAACGATACTGTATTAGAACGAGTGCATTAATATAAAGCTGTGATTTAAACCTGCACTACTGTCAGAGCCGCTGTTACAGAGAATTAATCAACACCTTCTGACCAATCTCAATGTAGCAGCAGTGTGTTATAAAGACAGATAGTTATTGTTAATTTACTAACAACGCACGTTTTCACTTTAAATTCAGGCTCATGATGTTAAGCACTGTAAAAAAAAACACTCACAGAGTGAAGTTTTAATTTTTACAGTTATTCTGTGTGATGGATAAATGTGAAGATTCTGAGGTCAACAACGTTCCTGCCTATCCTGTGTATTTTACTGAGAAGTGAGTGATGATCACATGACTGAACCTTCCCTCTGATTAAAGCTGTAAATCAGTGAAAGGTTTCACACAGCAATAATTTAACTCATTAAAGTTGCAGTCATTAAATGTGTTAACAGATAAATTCACAGCGAGGAGTCGGTTACTGCTGTGTGTTCTGTACAGTTATAAATCAAATACTTGAAACATGATACACTCGAGACACATTAATATAAAATTAAAGAAAATGAAGAGAGAGGAGGTGGAGCTTAATTAGTCCACTGGTCAGGTCATTCTTATTAATTAAACTGATTTTCAACATTTCACACTTTATGTCCTTAATAAAGTGCTTTCTCTTTTCCTCATGCAACATCAGATCAAACACACACACACACACACACACACACACACACACGGTGGTCTCTCCTTGGTTATCTCTTCAAAGACCGGCGCACTGAGTATAATTACAAGAGCTGTTTGTGTTTAGATCTATTTTTAAACCAGCAAGACAGAAACACACACACACACATTTAGGGGATGATATGGGGCAGTATGTAGGGGTGTTAGGAGATGTTGGGAGGAGGGGTTTGGAAGCTGTGTTTGGGGATGTTGGAGGGATCTTTATGGGAGGTGTTTGAGGGTTGTTGGGGATGTTTGACTGAGGTGTTTGGGGGTGTTGAGCGATGTTTGGGGTGTTGGTAGGATGTTTGTGGGGTGTTTCATTGGATGTTGGGTGGTGTTGGGGGATGATTTGGGGGAGGGGTTTGGGAGTATGTTGGGGAAGTGTTTGGAGGCGATGTTTGGGGGGATGTTGGGGGTGTTTCATTGGTTGTTGGGGGATGTTTGGGGGAGGTGTTTGGGAGTATGTTAGAGGGACGTGTTTGGAGGCAGTGTTTGGGGGGGATATTAGGAGTGTTTAATTTTTTATACCAGAGCTTCATGTCCCTTTTCCTCTCGGCAGGGTTTTGTCTCTGTCAGGACTCTGACTGATTCACACTCACACAGCTTTCAGATTAGCTGTCACACACCTTCCAGTACACACACTAAATAATGAGCACAGTGTGTGTGTGTGTGTGTGTGTGTGTGTGTGTGTGTCATCCACAGATATATGACATTAATGTACTGAAGCACAACAGTATAATTCACCAAACCTCAGCATCATGCAGATTTAATGCTTTCAAATAAGAGGAAATATGTGTGTAATAATGTACAGATTTCTGAATAATCAGAACCCATCATGAGGAATTTGTGGAACATGAGGAAAGTGAAGAACCAAATGAGACGAAACCAAAAATTGCAGCTGCAATTCCACCGTACAGGTAACCGAGTTTATCACATATTTATAAAATATTAAAGTGTATTAAAAAGTATAAAATATATTAAACTGCATTTCACCCTACAGTCCTGTGGTCATGGGTAGAAATTGTACAGCAAACTGAGAACATTTTCATATCTGAAACTGCACACACTCACACACACACACACACACACACACACACACACACACACACACACACATGAACACATGGTATTGTGGTATATGAGAAGATGTTATGACTTTAAATGAGTGATTTTTTTACATGGTTGTTTTTATGTCCTTCTATGTATTTCCTTTTTGAGGAATAACTGTGTGTGTGTGTGTGTGTGTGTGTGTGTGTGTGTGTGTAAGAGAGAGAGGATCTGTCTCTGTCACTGTGCTGAATGAGAAAAACAGCATCATGTATGCCTCTAACTCTATTATATTTTATTACTGATATTTATCATCAAACAGGCCAGTGTGTGTGTGTGTGTGTGTGTGTGTGTGTGTGTGTGTGTGTGTGTGTGTGAGTGTGTGTGTGAGTGTGTGTGTGAGNGTGTGTGTGTGTGTGTGTGTGTGTGTGTGTGTGTGTGTGTGTGCGTGTGTGTGTGCGTGTGTGTGTGCGTGTGTGTGCCACATAAACGGCATCATGAATGTGGTCATGTCCCAAACCACACACTCCATTCACTCTATCAGTCCTGGATTGCCTTGGTGCGTTGTGGGTAATCTGTGGCTGTTAGAGTTCATGGATTCGACACTGACCTGCTGCAGTGCATTGTGGAAGTTTATAAGTGCCCTCTGCTTTTACACATGCCTACAAAATGTGTGTGTGTGTGTGTGTGTGTGTGTGTGTGTGTGTGTGTGTGTGTGTGAGTGATTGTGTGTCAGGAAGTCTTGCAGCAACAGATGTATCGGAAACACGGGAATACACACATCTGCTGATCTGAAGCACAATTGGAAGACTTGGACAAATAAAGGCAGGAGAGGAAGTGAAGTGTGTTTGAATCTGAGCTGATCAGAGAGACAACAAAGGAAAAAAACAAACCACACAATCCAGTATGTTTTCAAACAGAAACAGAGGACTGGGATAAAAAAAGAGGAGAAAACAAAGGAAGCATTTATTAGTAGGAATGAACAGAAGTGATGGAGGCAAAAAGAGATGATGAGGGAGAGGGATGAGAAAAAGACAATGGTAAAGGAAAAATAGAAACAACAAAAGAACAAAAATGTGATGAAGAAGTAAATGCAACAAATAATGAAAATGAAGGACACAAAAGGCTGTGGACGAATAAACAGGTGACTTACAGATATCTGAGACGTTACAGAAATATAGATGTAGATTTTGATCCTTAATGAACAAGTGGGTTAGGGTTAGGGTTAGGGTTAGGGTTAGGTGAGGTTAAGTAGGAGGAGTTACTCAGCATCCAGTGTGTACACATTCCTCAACTTTAAGATGTTGGCTCTCATTTGGCTTTGCTGAAGCATGTAGCTGTGTGCCATCAGCATAACAGTTGAAGTTAATTGTCAAGTCAATGCTGGAATCGGCATCTAACTACAGCTCCCACCGTGGCCTACAAACATTGCCATGGACTCCGACTCCCATCACACACGTTCCAAGTCATAGACACTTAGACTCAATCACACTCCACAGTATAAAAGGCCTCTCATTCCACTCACTCAGTGCGAACTATATGCTTTGTGTTATTGTACCAGTCATTAGCAAGCCTAATTTTGTCTTAGTCTTTCTGGTTTTTGATCTCGCCTAGTTTTCTTGTTCCTGCTCTTTGCCTTACCCAGTTTATGTTGTTTGCACATCGCCTGACCATTGCCTGTTCTTTGACCTTGTTTCTGTCTCACGTTTTAGATCTGTCTGCAAGTTTATTAATAAAGCAATTGCTCTGCTGTATCTGTTCTGTATTGTATCTGCTGCCTGATACATACTATGTTTACAAAAAACAGAATAGAATAGAAACAGCTTTATTGGGCAAGAGTGCTTGCACACATCAGGAATTTGTTTCCAGCTTACATGTGCTTCTTGTACATACAATGAGTGCAACACACAATAGGGTACAACATATAATAAAGAAATATATTAAAGTAGAAAAGAAGGAAAAATATAACCAATACACAGTATTGCATATATCCAACAGTTATGTTAAAAAAACAGATGTGCAATCCGATAAGTGTTAATAGCAGTAATATTTTAATATAATTACCCGGAGGTAGCATATATAGAGAAAAAAGCAGTGGGCCTAAAACGGAACCTTGTTAAAAACCAAACTTTAGTATGTATAGAGAAGTCACCATTTACATCTACAAACTGAGAACAATCTCCCAAATGCTGCTATGTCCATATATATAGTATAAGTGTAAAAGTGTTTTGTTTCGGTGTGTACTAACTATAATTTATGTACATAGCCAGTGCTAAAAGAGGAATTGATTTGTAATAGTGGTTCAATTGCTTCTGGTAACATCTGTTTGACGACATTTGTAGGTAAGGGATCTAGTCTATCCGTTACTCCCAGATGAGGATGGGTTTCCCTTTTGAGCCTGGTTCCTCTCAAGGTTTCTTCCTCATATCATCTCAGGGAGTTTTNTTGTTAATCCATTTATTTCTGTAAAGCTGCTTTGCGATAATGTCCATTGTTAAAAGCGCTATACAAATAAAACTGAATTGAATTGAAATAGTACACAATCTAGTACAAGTTTATGATTTTGAAAGGAGGAAATGAGAGAAATTAGTTCAGTTTTTTGGAAGGGTGTAAAAGATTCTAACTGCTGAACGGATGTGATTATATAGTACTATATACATAGTAGTCAAATTATCTAACTTTATTAATACACTGAATAAAAGAAATCTTCTGAAGTTTGTGATTGAAAAAATTCATAAAGTCATTGGAGCTACATACTGATTATCACATCACAGCGCTCCATATTCCAACAATCTCTGCGGCCTACTAATATGGCTGCCTCAAAATACACTCCCCTGAATGCACACATTGTTACTTGCTCTAAATCACCAATTCAGAGCAAATCTAAGTCACCAACTTTGACTTTGACTCTTCCTAATGATTTGGATTAGTTTACCTGTGTTTTGTACATTAAATATTCTGCCTAACCTGCAATTTCATCTGTCTGCACCTTCATTATATGATACTAATGATATGTATGTGTCTGTGGTGGTCTTGTTCCTAGGTAATGCCATTTGGAATACTACCAATTTAAACTGACCCAATTAACATTACAAAAGAGTGAGAAATGATGAAAGAGATGGGCAGCTAAGGGCAATGAAGAAGAGAGACAAATAATGATGGAGAGATGAAAGGGAGGAGAAGGAAAAAAATCTTAGGAAAAAGGTGAAAATCTAATTTTCAACTGTGGTTTGGGCTGAGGCGCACACACACACACACACACACACACACACACACACACACATTCACAGTATGTGTGTCCACCTGAGTGACAGTTAGAAATAAAAAAGAGCTGATATTTAATAAAGTCCACAACACTTTAGGGGTGTGTGTGTGTGTGTGTGTGTGTGTGTGTGAGTGTGTGTGTTTGTCTCATCTTGATGTCCTGTTGTTTATGTGGAACACAGAAGGGGCTTCTGAAACACAAGCAGAATCTGTTGCAGAAAGCAGGATTGTGTCTGTTCCAGATTAGAGAAAATCCAGATCAGTTACAGTGACAGCAAACTAACCTGGGAAATGTAAGGTTTGTTATAGTTAAAGTCGACCACACCTGCAGGTGTGTATCAGAATCTAATCATACGTTTAATCATCTCTCTCTCTCTCTCTCTCTCTCTCTCTCCCATGTGTTTGTTTTGCCTTGCTCTCTTTATCACTTCTTTTCTTTCCTTCTTCTTTCTCTCTTTTCCTCTGTGATCTGTTTCTCCGATGGACATGTCGCTGACTCAGAGCTCCTCTCTCACACACTGCAGCTTCAGATGAGCTCCTGACTCTGAACATGATGGAGTCAAAGAAACCTCTCTGTTTACACACACACACACACACACACACACACACACACACACACACACACACACACTGACTAAGACAGATGCGTTGTGTGTGTGTGCACTGAGCTGACTCTGGACACTCCGACAGTCAGTCAATCAAATGCTGATGATATTAAATCAGAATGCAGGCAGATCGATTCGTTATTCTCCTCACACTCGCATTCCAAAATAAACGAGCATGTCTTACTGCTGAATGGTGTATTCATCCTCCCACGCCTGTGTGTGTGTGTGTGTGTGTGTGTGTGTGTGTGTATCATCTTGCTCTCATGGACTCATTTCTCTGTGAAAATGATGTTAGCGTCCTGCAGGAGCTGGATAATGATGCGAGAGAAATCAGGGTGAAAAATGACAAGACCTGAAAACTCTGCAGTTCCATCACAACCTCCACACAGGAAACGCATCGTCCACACAGGAAACGCGTCGTCCACACAGGAAACGCATCGTCTGCATGAGAACCGTATCGTCCACACGGGAACCATATCGTCCACACGAGAACCGTATCGTCCACACGGGAACCATATCGTCTACATGAGAAATGTTTCGTCCACATGAGAAATGTTTCGTCCACACGAGAACCGTATCGTCCACACGGGAACCGTATCATTCACACGGGAACCGTATCGTCCACATGAGAAATGTTTCGTCCACACGGGAACCGTATCGTCCACACGGGAACCGTATCGTCCACACGGGAACCGTATGATTCACACGGGAACCGTATCGTCCACATGAGAAATGTTTCGTCCACACGGGAACTGTATCGTCCACACAGGAACCGTATCATTCACACAGGAACCGTATCATTCACACGGGAACCGTATTGTCCACACGGGAACTATATCTTCCACACGGGAACCGTATTGTCCACATGCGAAACTCATCGTCCACATGGGAACCCATTTTACTTCTCAACTGGACCCACCATATAACCCACACACTCACATTTACATACACACTCACTCACGCACACACACACACACACACACACACACACACACACACACATATACAGTGTATGTGCATGTGCGTGTGTGTGTGCTTAGGGCCACCTACTGGACCCGTCAGAACAACGATCCAAACCATTCACCTTTTAATTAATGTGACCTGGCGTTTGCAAGTCCAGAACACACACACACACACACACACACACACACACACACACACACACACACACACACATATTATGCACACAGCAGACTCAACAGATGGAATTCAGTGATTGTGAAATAATAAAATATGATAATCAAATCCACAGAGAGGAGGAGAGACCGATGATGGAGCGAGAGATGAATAGACAGACAGAGAGAGAGACAAACAGGCAGAAAGGCAGACTAAGAGAGAGAGAGAGAGAGAAAGAGACAGAGAGAGGGAGACAGAGATAGACAAAGAGAGCATCAGGCAGAGAGAGAGAGAGAGAGAGAGTGAGAGAGGCAGATGAATGCAGGGGAATAATTGATGGAGGGAGAGGAAGTTAATTTTCTGTGCGGAGCGATGGGGCGGACGCTCATCTGCCCACAGTCCCTAACAACATAATGACATCATCTTCCAAGAATCACTGGGTGGGTGTTGGGGGAGACTGAGGTGTGTGTGTGTGTGTGTGTGTGTGTGTGTGTGTGTGTGTGTGTTCATTAGTTATTTTAGGGAGCGTATTAAGGGGAATATTAGTATAATGAGAAATCCTGTCACTTTGCCTTTTTTTATGTCAATTTCGTCAGTTTTTTTTCAGAACACTAACGTGAACACTAAGAGGAAATCCAGAACACTATAATATAAAACACTATAATCTATAGAATGATTCAAATATGAGTCAAATGTAAGAGCATCAGCTAATCATGTGACTTCTCTGTAAACAATCTCATAATTCTGTTCCTCGAACCAGAGGAGCATGAAAGACTCCACAAGCACGGAGGCTGAAACTGTCACTCGGACTGAGGAGTCATTTACACATGTAAATGCACCACTTGTGCAGTTGAGCAGGTTCTCCTTCTCCAGCTGTGTTCCTGAGTGAAGCGTGTCGTTACAGCAGAACAGCTTCAGGGTTTGGGGATCTCACAGACCTGCTGTCTCACAGAGCTGAACTTACAGAGCAAAGACCTCTATTAAAGTACAAAATAAACCTGTAAAAATAAAATTTGTGCAATCAGATTTCGGTTGAAGGATGTGGGTGAAGACATTTAAAATGCAAAAATGAATAAAGAACAATTTATGAACAAAGTCTGTTAGCTATCTATCTTATGTGTTAATGAACAAATACAGCTGGATATTACACACTAATAACACACTGATAACACACTGATAACACACCAATGTGCTGATCATTTATAACATCATGACCTTTTATTCTATATCACACACACACACACACATACGCACACACAAGTAAATAAAAACACACACACTGAGACTGTAACACAGTTGTTCGTGATGTATGTTGTGTGTTTTTGTGTTGTGGTTCTTCTTAAAGGTATTTTCGTAACCTTTCAGAAAGTTGTGACATTTACGCTTCAGCTCATATTTATGTCTCGCACTGGTTTACTCTCCTCTGTGTGTTATTTGGAAGTTTCATGTGATGGTGTTTTGTGCTACAGATGTAATGAACATGCTGGAAAGGGGATTGTGACTCTGACTATAGAGTCTATAGGGAATGTGATTGACTATAAATTTGACTTTGATTCTGAATCTAATCTGAATCTAACTCTGTCTGTGATTATTTTATGCTAACACGGCTAACATTCCTGTGCACTGGTGATGCTAGCCTCATCTTGGTCCTCACAGTTTATTTTATAATTTAAAGAAATATTAATAGATTATTTTTCAGCACTCCACAGGGACAGTGTGTTGTGTTTGCGGCTTTATTCTGTGCGTTGTAAAGTGAAAACAGTTTATTATTGTGCTTTACACTATGAAGAGGACTGCTGTCAGTGATAATCCAATTAAACAGTCAGAATTGTCTCTGACAACACCAAAAAAACTCAGGTGCAGGTGCTGATCATTATCTCAGATTAGTGTCACCTGGATCATCTTGTTCGTTTACTCAGACTGCAGATTGTTTTACATCAGATTATTTCTGAAAAATTCAGTTGAAATGCCAAAAAAAGAGAAAAAAGAGAAACCAGAACTAATTGTAACAGCTAATCACAGTTAGCAGGCTACTCACAGCTAACATTGCAGTTAACATGCTAATCATAGCTAGCATTGTAGTAAACATGCTAATCACATCTCTTACATGCTAGAATGTAGCTACAGTATAATTAAATTAAATAATGTTTCAGTTTTTATTTGTTTCTGAAATGAAACAGTTGTAGGAAGTGAACTCTGTGTGTGTGTGTTTGTGTGTGTGTGTGTGTGTGTGTGTGTGAATGCTAGCAGATAATTAATGAAATACACACTACTTCCTGTTTCATTACACACTCCGTCTAACACATCCATGAACACAAGCTTGAATAAATAAAGCTGAACTCTGTTCATATCTCCATTATGGAGGTGTTTATAAAAAAAATAATTATTTTTCCTCAGTAAATTGTTTTCTGGTTTTAAATAGATGTTCCTCTCTGTGGAGGTCGATTACAGCAGTTTTCCACATCTGATAATTATCTGTGAGTCACCTTCCACCCAGAGCTCCCGGTATTCACCACTCCCGCATTCCCCACTGCAATTACACGCAGAACATCACATACTGTCAGGTGTGTGTGTGTGTGTGTGTGTGTGTGTGTGTGTGTGTGTGTGCGTATTTATCAATAAGTGATGTGATGACTTTATTTACTGTGTCAGTAACACTCACTTTCACACCTCACTGTGTTTATAGCTGCTTTAACGTAAGTGACAACAGGAACTCACTTCTTTCACTGACATTCCACAACATTAAATGTAACTATAAATAGATAAAAAAATAAAAGCTCATCATTTAGTAAATAAAAAAAATTTTCTGTGTTTTCTACCCTAATAAAATTTGTGATTTTTCTCAACATTAGTGTCTTTGTTTAGTGACAAAGTGATGTTCAAATGTGACATTGCTTACTCTGGGTGTAATTAAGGGTCATTTTTGCAGCCGTTTGTGTGTTTTATTCTTCTTTCATCTGATTTGTGCATTACATGTGTGTGTGTGTGTGTCATTGTTTCTGCTCTATTACTTTCATGATGAACTGTAGCTGAAAATGAAAAAAACCCTGCATAGTGAAGGCCACACGCACACACACACACACACACACACACACACACACACACACACACACACACACACACACAACCTGCTCAGTCCTCAGTGTTTTATTTTGTTATCATGTGTTTTAATTAAATAAATATTAAATTCTGTTCATATCTGATATTAACATCATGGAGTGATGGCACTGCAACACACCCGTTTACTATAAATGCATGTAACTGTGATGTCATTACATCTCTACACAAGAACATCACCTCTCCAAGTCTGTTTAAAAAATGCTGGAGGTATTTTTGAAAAAAAAAAACATTTTTTTGTCAGAGAAGTAAAAAGAAAAGGAAACTGGAGAATTTTTTCTAAAATTATATATTCCTGATGTAGGGGAGCTGCAGTATGTTCTTCCAGCCTTAGGGGGAGCTGTGTTTTATTTGTTGTGTGAGCCTCAATAACAGGGGTGGAGCTGTTGTTCAGTCACGGTTCTGTTTCCCTATGGGAAGGTAAGGAGGGTTGTCTTGTTCTCTGTGACATCTGTTTAATTTATTTAGTTATATTGGCCATCCATGCCAGTTAAAGAAGTATATTGTTGT
>CM074950.1:1173053-1185557 GCA_037577455.1 Pangasius macronema
CCCCACAGCCTCGCTCCAACATCTAGTGGAAAGCTTCCCAGAAGAGTGGAGCTCATTATAACAGCACACACAGGGGAATAAATCTGGCATGAGACGTTCAGCAAACACATATGGGTGCTACAGTGTACATATAATGCAGTACATAAATCTAAACATGACATTTTTTACTTTGTTGTTCCCATATTAGCAACTAGTGATACAGACATTATTGTAATGTCCATTGCTGTAAACATGTCTCATCACAGGATGTGGCCCATGTGCAGAAGATTTTTATGATACATGATCCAAACAAAATTCAAGCCACAGTCCAATGTGTTGGACAATTTAAAAACAAAACAGAAAACAATCAATTAATACAAAAAATATAAACATATGAGTGTCAGTAAAACATTAGCCTGGAGAATCAGTGAGCAGTGTGTGTGTGTGTGTGTGTGAGAGAGAGAGAGAGAGAGAGAGAGAGAGAGAGAGAGAGAGAGAGAGAGATTAGTGTGGGAGCCCTCTGGTGCACAGGAGGTGAATTACAGTTATTTTCTGTGACAACTGTGACAACCACAGACTACAATTCACTGTGTGTATATATATATATATATATATATATATATATATATATATATATATATATATATATATATATATTATACAAATGACTTTTAATTAATACAAATGAAAACAAGTAAGTTAAATATCACTAACAGTTAGTTAAAGATATTAAAATTTAATTAATTTAAAATATCAGGTTTTAAAATTGTATATTGTATCCATTAATGAATTACTGCAAAACACACACACACACACACACACACACACACACACACACACACACACACACATCTCTGTATTTGGTTGAGTATTCTTTTGATACTCTCTGCAGTTCCTAACAAATAAAAACAACATGATGAAATTAAACTGAATCCACTTCAAAAGCTCCAAAAAGTTTTGCTTTCTCTCATCAGAACATCAAACAAAATTCCTCGGCAGAATCGATGGATTTATATCCTGAGTGTGCACCATGTGATCAGTGTGTTAATTAAACTCTGTGAAGCTGAAACAAACCACACATCTGCTAAAGCACTGAATTATTCAGGTTTAATCTCAAACTGAGCCTCATTTCATTCTCTACTGAGTGGCCTATGGTTCGAAAAGTAACGACATTCAGTCACATGTACACAGACCACACATTTTAATAATATAAACACTGCTAACATGTAGCAAACATGCTAATATCCAACAAAATTTAAAAGAAATTCAGAATCTTCAAAACCACAGGATTGTTGAAGGCTGTGTTTTAAATCAAGCTATATTTATATTATAATTTACTCTGAAATAAAAACTGAGCTGGACAAACAAGCCTCAGGAGACAAGCAGTGACTTTTCAATTACTGTGTTGCGGTAGAGATGAAAACATGAGAGCTTTATTCTGCACTGTGACTGAATTCTGTGTAGTCGAGAGTTGTGTCTGCACTGAAGTCTGTGGGGTTTTTTTTGTTGTTGTTGATTTTCATATCTTCAGTGTATTGGAGCTGCTGCTATTATGTAGCTGTCGTATAGCTGTAAGCTCTGAACATTAGCTAACATAAGATTAACTACCTACATTTTAAAATTAAATCAAATTAAATTAGCTTTCCAAGCACTGACTAAAATGTGCTGCATTTGTACTCTAGACTTTGAGGAAGTTATTTATTTTGCACATTTAGCGTAAAAGTATGAAAAGTTCCTAATCCAGATGTTTTTCTGCCTCTTCACAGTCGTTAGCATATTCAGTATGGGATTAAAGTTAATGACTGTTTTATAAAGCTGAGAATGCAGACTTTTTTATCAAGCTGCCATTAGCAGAGTGAAGCATATGCCTGGAGATTAGCATACACGAAGCTAATTTGGGCTTTAAAATGATAAATGTGTGTTAGCAGAGCAGATTCGCTAATTATCAGAATTTACAGGACGTCTTTCAGCTAAACTGAAGAATGTCTTTTGTAAGAAGGACAACAGATTGTGTGTTAGTCACTGAGCTGTGTGTGTGTGTGTGTGTGTGTGTGTGTGTGTGTGTGTGTGTGTGTTGGTAGGGGAGTTGTTGGTTTTCTGTGGGCTGTAAAATATTTCGGTGTCAAATGAGTAGTAGTTGCTGTAGTAGTTGTTCCCTGAAGTATTATTATTATTATTATTATTATTATTATTATTATTATTAGCAACATTTTGGTGTCTATGGTTCCTTTAAGGTTCTCCATCTCACTGAAATCCACCAGGAGCCTTGAGGATGAAGACCTGAGTTGTTCTTTGGATGTGGGGATAATGTAGTGCAGCTGAATCTGTGATGCTTGGAACATGAGTCAAATTAGCAGCATTGTTCTGAATTATCTGTAGAGGAGATATCACTTATGAAGTAGAGAACAGCAATCAGTCTGGTGATGTTCTCATGGTGGATGTGATGCAGCTGGAGAAGTAAAGCTTGTATGTTTGTGTGTGTGTGTGTGTGTGTGTGTGTGTGTGTGTGTGTGTGTGATGGACTGTGATGAACAGGCCCATCAGTACATTTCTTCAGTGGTTCACTGAAACTTTGTGGTTCAGTTTCAGGTGATTCAAGAGTAAAGAGTCAAAGTGGAGTTTATTGTCATTTCAGCTGTATACAAGTACATAGTGAAATGAAACAACGCTTCTTCAGGACCAAGGTGCTGCATAAGACAAACATAGAACAACACAGAACTACAGGCTCTACATAATTTATACATAAAGTGCACAATTGCAAACATGCAGACGCACAGGACAGAACAAGACAGTACAATGACTACAACACCGACCAGTACGCAGTTCTGTTTGAAAGTGACCAAATGATAATAGTGCAAATGATACAGAGATCAATATAAATAGCTGAAGTAATGTAAACATAATGGTATTATATTATGTGTAAACATAATAGTAGCAGCAGCAGCAGCAGCATAAAACGTGCAAAACGTGCATGGAGGATGTTCAGTAGTGTGTGTGTGTGTATATATATGTATGTGTGTGTGTTTGTGTGTGTTCCTTCCTTCAGTCCAGGTATTGAGGAGTGTGTGTGTTGAGTGTGTGTGTGTGTGTGTTCTTCCTTCAGTTCAGTTCTAGGTATTAAGGAGTCTGATAGCATGAGGGAAGAAACTGTTGCACAGTCTGGTCGTGAGGCCCGAATGCTCCGGTACAGTTTACCAGATGGCAGGAGGGTGAAGAGTGTGTGAGAGGGGTGTGTGGGGTCGTGAAGTGTGTGAGAGGGGTGTGTGGGGTCATGAAGAGTGTGTGAGAGGGGTGTGTGGGGTCATCCACAATGCTGTGGCTTTGCGGATGCAGCGTGAGGTGTAAATGTCTGAGATGGAGGGAAGAGAGACGCCGATGATCTTCTCAGCTGTCCTCACTATCCGCTGCAGGGTCTTGTGACCTGAGACAGTGCAATTCCCAAACCAATGATGATGCAGCTGCTCAGGATGCTCTCGATAGTCCCTCTGTAGAACATGGTGAGGATGGAGGGTGGGAGATGTGCTTTCCTCAGATTCAGGTGGTTCAGTTTCTTCATCCACAAGTGATGTCAGAAACACAGTCTGATATCTTCTGACAGAGAAATAAAGCTGTGTGTCATCAGTTTAATAGAGATAAGAGAAACCAGAGATTAATATAGCAGGAGAACCAGGAGTGGAATGAGAACTGAACCCAGCAGTTGTGGTAAGAGACATCGATGGTGGGTAGAGGGACCATGGTTTCTGGTTTGTCCGTGTGGTAATGGTCTTGAAGGAAGTCTCATCATCATTCCATCATCTATGCTCTCTCTGATGTAGCAAATAAAATCAGTCACTGATGCTGTGTATTCCTCCAAGTCTGTGGTGTGGTTGTGTGTAGCAGAACATATTCTACTCTGAGGACCTGTGTATATAAGGCTATAGGCCAGACATACGTAATGTGTGTCATGTACAATTTGTCATAGCTGCAATCGCTAGCATTAGTGCTTAGTGTGTTTTTTTTTTTTTGTTGTTGTTGTTGCTTTATTACCTGTTAACAAGGTCAGGAGTTATTAACTAAGCTCATTGAGTTATATAAGCTTCACATGGGTATACAGTGAAGTCGCCTGGATGAAGATTGTTGTGTTGTCTTCTTAAGTCTTCATTTATGCTTTGAGAGTGAAGCTATTCAAGGCTTTATCTGTTCAGCAGCACAGACACGGGAAGATACATGAGGGAAAGATGTTTTGTTGCTTTGCTCTGAAGTCAGACAGCAAGTTATTAAAGTTTGTATAGAATATAAAACAGGTGAAATATAAACACACATGATGAGAAACACATTTTATTTTTTGTCAATCTTAAAGCTGCATATTCCAACAGATGTTTAAATCATCCAACTTGATATTCATTCCAATTCCTGATTCTATCATCGGTCGTCCCAAGACTAAGATCATGATGCCTGGTGATCACACTAGCTGTGCATCACTGAAGATGTCTTGGAAAATGATGTTTTATAAAGAATGGGAACCCTTGAAAGATGAACAGATAAAAAATATATGATGGGAAATTAACCTGCAGTGTGGTGTGTGTGTGTGTGTGTGTGTGTGTGTGTGTGTGTGTGTGGAGACAGACTGGTTAGTCTGCAGGAGGAGAGTGTATGTCCGGTGTGTTCAGGTGAGTTTTGGCCCAAATGCTTCGTTCATTTCCTCTCACACACCTGCAGTCCGGCCACCTGCAGGCCCATGTCCTGATACACAGCTGCACACACACACACACACACACACACAGATACACACACACTGTGCAGGCACCCACACACTCACACGCACACACCTGTACCTGCTGAGCTCAGCACTTTAAAATCTGGCAACTCAGTGAACAGGTTCATCACCTTCTGCCTTTCCAGCAAAGAGGTGAAGTGTGTGTGTGTGTGTGTGTGTGTGTGTGTGTGTGTGTGTGTGTTTGTGTGTGTGTGTGTGTTATAATAGAAAAGGTTTAAAACACATGTAGTTACTAAGTATAACGAAGGACAGGCACAGATTTGATTTACAATGGTGAGAGAATTGAAACTTTCAAGGACAAAACTGCTCTTAATGAACTTATTATCATAATAAGTATAAATACATAATATATAATACACTGTATATAATATACTGTATATCATATAGAATATATAATATATATGTTAGCTGTCTATATATTTATATAGTTTCTAACAAAGTTAAATAAAACACAACCTACTACGGTTTATTAACAAGAAGGTTTATTAAGATTTTGCCTCATTGTTTCAAAAAAGATCAAACTTTTTTTTTTAATTATCTCTTCATATTACTGTCAAATTTGGTATTATATTAGAGATTCTCAGAACGTTGGATTTAGCGCATACAAAAATCTCATTTGCACACTGTTTCTCTGACTACATGTAACACAATTCATATGTTTATTCTTTGTAAACCATACACAACCCACACACTAACCATACACACTCAATTTATCCCATTACACACCTAAATATAGATCGTTATTTAGGATTGTTATAAATCACAGCATCTGAGTTTCTGCTTCTTCATGCATATGGGAATGGGAACTGATTTCAAAATTTTATTGTTATTATATTTAAATGGTTCATAACCTAAAAAACACCATACATGGTTTCTGGATAATGGGTTTTTAAATTCATGACAATTTGCGCAACTCAAGTTATATGAAAGGATGTGAAGGGTAAGGTCAGGGCTTTGTTAGGGGCGGAGTTAGGATTTAGGTCATTTTTCTATCTTCACTTATATGGAATCAGGTCCCATCACCATCACATGACCAGTGCAGACATAATGCTTACAGAACTTGATCGCTTTCTGATTATTTTTAACAAACTGACAATTTCACAATGCTTCTACTTCATCATCACTGAGCTGCCGACTTGAATCAACCGCAAATTCTGTTAAAGTTAACTAATCTGGTCAAATATAGTCTTATCTAATCTAATCTAATCTAATCTAATCTAATCTGTATTGTAAAAACACTATAGAAATGCAACTATATTCTATATTCTACAACAGAGACATCTGTGATGTTTCATCCACAGTTCTTCAGTTACAATAACAGCTTTGAACAAATCTGAGTGAAGTTGCTAAGAAAAAGCTGCCAGTCTGGCACGTCCTTAAGAGATGTGATGAGTCATAAATCAGTTTAATGCACTTGTCCTGAAAGGAGAAAGGAAAACGGGACAAGGCAGAGATGAGAAGAAGACGTGCTCATGCTGTGACCTGGCAGCTGCAAGACAGAGAAATATTACATCTTTTACACCTCTTTATCCTCCACATCAATATCGCACAATGTCACACTGAGAGACAGAGCAAGAGAAACTGAGGAGGTGGAGACAAAGAGACAGAGGTGAAGAGAAAGACAAGAGAGAAGAGAGGAAGTGTGTGGGAGAGAGAGAGTGTAGGAGGTCATCCCTCACACTGAGCCGTCAGACAAAAGAGAGGGGACGAGAGACAGAGAGAGGGAAAGAGACAGAAAGGACGAGGACAGGAATAGATCTAATTAAGATCAGTGATCAGATAACGTGTGTGTGAGTGTGTGTTCCTCTCTGTAATTAACGCGACATATCTTTGAGGTCGTCACCATGACAGTAGACAGGCGTGGTGCTGCCTGGTGAGGGATTATGGGAAATAGAGTTTAAGCTTGAGGTCACTGTTGCCATTGGATACCGACGATGGTCTTTGCTTTAGGCAGCATGATGGATCGAAAATGGAAATCGCTCTGTCTGTTCCACTCTTTATCCATCTCATCCTGCTCATTCTTTCTTTTGTTTCCAGTAGCAGGATAAGAATAGAATAGTGCATTACCAAGAACTACTTTTATTTAATCTGTTATTAAAGAGTAATAAATACTAATACTAATATGTGCTATGTAATTTACTCATTTTGTTCAGGAATAATCAAATTCATCACCGCTGTTGCTCTATACATTTACCCACTTCACCTACCAACATTCACGATTTTATTGCATACACAATTATATACAGTATATAACTTGCAGTGAAATGGAAACCATGACCAGTAAGACCAGACCCTCATGCCAAGTTTACAGATTTACAGTTTTACATATATCCAATTCTACAGACTTATAATACATATTCACAATACATATTTATATTTATTTAGAGTACATGTTTACAGATTTATTTAGAGTATATGTTTGTAGCTTCACAGTACAGACTTGTAGATTTACTGTTTTACAGTACAGACTTATAGGTTTACAGATATAAATATATATTAATATATTTAAATACAATATCAGATTACAAGTTTTAGGGATTTAAAGATTTATATATTTACAGCGTTACAGATTTGCAGGGTTTTTTTTAATTTACAGGTTTATATTTAGATATATTTAGGTTTATAATTTAGATTTACAGTAAATAGTGGCAGATTTCAATTAAAGATTTATACATTTACATTAGAAATTTACAGATTTACAGAAATGGCAGAGGGTGTCATACATGTCCATGGACTATTTACCACCATAATACAACAGGGCACTCTCCTCTGAACTTTAAGATGCTTCCTCATTGGTCTTTTCCATTTCCTGCCCTCAACATATAAAAAGCACATGGAACCTAAGCTAAACGTGAAGCTTTGCTGTCTGCTAGTTCAATTGAATCATTTTTCTGACTGATTCTTGTTTATGATCTTGTTTTCCTGTCTTGGATTACCCATTGCTCAAGTTTCCTCTGATTTTCTCTGATCCTCTTGCATATGGATCCTTACCACACTTCTGAATCTCATCTGTTACAGAGGGTTGAACAATCCTAACTCTTGTCGTTTATTGTTGTGTTTATTTCTGCGTGTGTTGCAGAAGGCTGGGAATCTCAGACAGACATCTGTCAATCAAGCAGTAAGGATGATGGTGATAAGGGCATTGTCATAGCCAGCTCTGGAAAATGATCTAGACAGTTTTTTTACAATCAGCCACCCTGTTCCAGTCCATCTCTTGACCATTGCCCTGTTAACCAGTAGAGACACACCCACTCTGTTCAGGACCATATGCAGGGTTGAAATGCGCAGGGTTGAAAAGCTTCCTTTCTCTGAGTGAGAGCTTAGTGTTTAATTCCACTGCATTTAATGGCATCATTTTCATTCTGCTCTATGTGCTCCACATTCTCTCCTGAGCTTCAACCTTTACACACTTTCAGTTCTGGAAAATAATACTTCTAATGAAACTATACATCAAGCTTAATAACCTAAATCCTCATATTATTAAAAACTGTTGGAGTTTACTGATCCCAGTGGGAGGAGAGGATAAAATGAAGCAGAAATACAGAAGGACATGAAAGCTAATCAACGCCTCTGTTACTTCCTCATCTGTAGGGATTTCTTGCTTTTGTAGGCTGCTGTAATTGCTGTATGTGTGAAATTAAATCAAAATCTGGCAGCTAATATCAAAACACAAAACAAAAACTAATTCCATGGGAGTTTTTTCTCCAATGAGAAACAGCTTCCGTCCTCTGTCCTGACCATCTCTCTCTCTACTCTTACTCTTCTCGGAGATACCGAGATAATGAGCCGTGCATGTTTGCTATTAAAAACGCAGGCAAGTTTTAGAGCGTCTCACGATTAGGTTGTCAGTTTGACAAATAAATGCTGGATGGACGCCTTCAGTTGGAACACAGGAAAGCCACTGGGGAATTTTGTTGTTGTTGCTAGATGGGTTTTGTTTTTATATGTTATATAAAACCCATGAAGCATGGATATACCCTCACTGTAGTCCCCTTCACTAGTGAGCAAAGCTGCATGCCAGTTTTCTCACTTCATTCTGTTGCTGCGGAACAGATTTGTAAGAGTCAACAATATTATGTTTAATGATTAATGAATGAATGTTTAAAAATGCAATATATATTCTCAGTGATTATTGATCTAATTTCAATTGTAATATTAAATTCAATGTTAATCAGGAAGACTGAGCTGAGTAAATAAAGTTTACATTAAAACACTTAATTTAATATCTGATAAGATGTTTTATTACAGATTCATTCTTGTGTGTGTGTGCATGTGTGTGTATGTCCTGATACTAATAATATTTATTTTTTATTTTTATTCAAAGTGACTTCAAAGGTAATTTGCACCCAAATTTTTTTTTTAAAAAATGGTGCTTTAAAGCCTGCAGTTAAGTCAATTTCTTTTTCAGCATTCACCATACCAACAGCATTCAAAGAAACCCTGGACAGATAGGTTTTTAAAATAGGGGAAACACAAGTGTGTATATACCTGTGTGTGTGTGTGTGTGTGTGTGTGTGTGTGTGTGTGTGTGTGTGTGTGTGTGTGTGTTCTGTGTCATCATTATCATCTTTTTGTCTGGCCTCCTGATCCTCAGTCTCTCCTCATTAGTAACATTTAGAAGACTTTTCCAAAGTCAGGTCAATAACATGTCTGCTGGCTGCTGACAGCTAAATATATCGACCTGTACATTAAAAAAAAAAAAGAGCAAAATATTCAAACATACTTTTATGCTTCCAATTTATTAACAGTACTTACCCATTACAATGATAAAACAATAAGCTATACTTGTATAAAACAGTTATGGATTTGATTACTGTGCGACTGCTGCAGCTCCATGCACTCTGTGAGTGACTGGCACTGCGATGTTTGAGTTTGAGATGCCAGTCATGTTCACCAACGTTTCAGTGTTTGACAGTTGCTCCACCCCTTTGAGAGAGCTCTCAGTGTGCAAAGATCCTTTAGGTCTTGCTGATGATTAAATCTCAAGGGTGACTAGTCTTTTGCCATGTACGCCACTGGACCACTGGAACAGCTTACCAACAGCTGTCAGACACACCCCCTCTATTTTAGTATTCAAATAACCATCTTAAAACCTACCTGAACACACTGGAATTTAATCAGGATCTATAGGTGTTACTCTAATACATTTGTTGTAATCTTTATTTTATTTGTTGTTTATTGCTGTTTGTCTGTCTGTCATTCTCACACATTCAACATTCTCACACTCAAACAGCAATTCAATATAAAATTTACAGCAATTGAATATAAAATTATATATCAAAATGAAATAACACAACAATTCAATATAATCCCTAACCCTTAAACCCTTAATCCTAAAAAAAAATAATAATAAAAATTAAAAACCTGACAAATTTACCACACACCACACACACCACAATCTGTCATTCAGAAATGAAACATACTTTCTCCTCTACAGACTGAAATATGAATGACAGACTCATTCTTTAAATGATTTTTATAATTATAAATTATATATAATTAAATTGCATTCTCTGTTCTCTGTGAATCTGTGAACAATAAATAATAAATGTAAAAATAGGAAATAAACTGTTTGTGTGATTAATACATTTTATTGTGTTATTTAGCACCATACTCTAATCAATTTAAATCTGCTAGTTTAATAAATTAAATAGTTTTTTATTATAACTCAGGTAATATTCATATTTTACTGTTTTATATGTACACTTTGTTTTTGTATTAAACTCAGCATTAATTTAACAACATTTTTTTGGGGAAACCCAAATACAACAACAGAGTAAAATGCGATGCTATATAAAAAGACGGTACACCATGGCAGACTATCTGTACACAGTGACAGTTAAAAAACCTGAGAAGCACCGTGACAAGGTACAGACACAGTGGACGAGCTAGAGCTAGAAACAGGCAGACGCAGGAGAACATGGCTCTCACAGGAAGAAAGGTTGTCCCTACACTGAAACCAAAACACAACTGATACAATGTTGTGCTTCCTAACATGCACAAAATGCACAAAATACACACATCCAAGAAAAACTCGACCCCAAAATTAAACATACACACTAAAAATCTAACGATCTCTCAGACATTGAAAAACTCCCCTCCTGCTAGGAGAAGATAAAGACTGCTGTACATCAGCAGCACAACACGTCTCTCCTGCCACAATATGAGGGACAGCGAGTGATCTGCCTCGCCCTCATGTCTCTTCTCACTTTATTATTACTGTTTTAACTGTTTTTAACTGTTTTTATTTTTTCTTACCTTTATTAGTGAATTCACTTTTATTCCACCTTTATATTGTCCTTGATTTATGTATATTGTGTGCAAAATTTAATCTTTTAGTATTCTATTTTATTTTTTGTCTTTTATATTATATTTCCTCTGTTTTTACACTACTGCTTTGGCAATACAAATGTACAATTATTTGTCATGAGAGTAAAGCACATGAAACCTGAAAAACTGAAAACTGAGAGACAGACAGACAGACAGACAGACAGAATGAAAGAGAGACAGAGACACACAGAGACACACAGAGACAGACAGAGAAAAAGAAAGAGACAGAGACAGAAAGAGTGATAGATATACAGAGAGAGAGAGAGAGACAGGCAGACAGACAGACAGATGGTATATCTGTATTACAGTAGAATACAGTAGAATTGTTTTGTTCTCTTTGTTCTCCATACAGCCAGAATGAAGACATTTTTCTCACTCAAGATAAAGACATGCAATTATGTTTTATTCATTGTGTGTGTGTGTGTGTGTGTGTGTGTGTGTGTGTGTGTGTGTGTGTGTGTATGTGTTTTGTGTGTGTATTGGTGTGGCTCCGTTCCCAAGGGCTCCAGATGGCACCATGCAAATGCCAGTTTTCTCTTTGTCTGTCACTCTGCCTCTCTCTCTCTCTCTCTCTCTCTCTCTCTCTCTCTCTCTCTCTCTGTCTGTCTGTCTATCTCACTCTGCCTCTGTAATTTCATTTCAAATAAGTGATGGAAAATCAGTGATTGTCCGTATATAAAAAAAAATTCTATTTAAAATGAAACCATGTTAAATCACTTTCATTCAGAAACTAATCCTCTGACCTGCTGTGTGTAATCGATTAGAGAAACTCAGGTTCTGATAAAGAACATGTCTTTATATAAACAGAAGTTCATTTTAAGATATATTATATTAGATTAGTCTAAATTACTTCTGACCTCACCATGTCCATCAATAATCTCTAATTAGTATAATACACTAGACACATTTCTGATGAGCACTAGAAAGTGTGAACAGATCAGATTTATTGTGCTGTACGTAAGTATTGACCCCTTGAATCTTCACATTCATATTGTGTAGTGTTAGTCTTGAACTGAAATTAACTTAATTGGGATTTTATGTCGCTAATGTAAAATTTGTAAAATTATCTGTAAATAAAAAACAAAAAAGTTGTCATTGCATATGTATTCACCCCATGTTTCATTACTGTGAATACCCTAAATTAGTCCTGGTTTACTTTCTTGGTTCAGAAGTGACATAATTAGTTGAATGGAGTCAAGCTGTTTGTAATTAAACTGTCAAGTGATCTCAATATAAGTACACCTGTTCCTGGAAGAACCCAGAGTATGTTCAAGAACCCATACACAGCATCTTTAAGCCCAAGGCGTGAACAAAACAAGTCTGGAAAGTCTAGAAATCTGCAGTTTGGTAAAAGTTTTAATCAGGGTTTGTGTATATATATATATATATATATATATATATATATATATATATATAATCTAGCCATGGGGGTCACAGTC
>CM074950.1:1212370-1228726 GCA_037577455.1 Pangasius macronema
ATAGATAGATAGATAGATAGATAGATAGATAGATAGATAGATAGATAGATAGATAGATAGATAGATAGATAGAACAAAAAAATAAAAAGTAAACAAGCATTTTCAGGAAAAATTTTGATGCAGCAGGTGTGGAACAACCCTATCCCTAGGATACTGCTAACCCTAGCCCGACCCTAACCGTATAGAAACAGTAACCGTATTTCAAGTTTGTGACATTCTCTAGAAACGTCAAACATTTTTCTGAATGCAACGTTCCTTTAAGAGGCCTCCAAACCACAATGATGAAATGGACTTGTAACTCAGTCTTTCAGGCGTGTTGTAAAATCCTCTGTGATCAGATCAGTGTAAAGGGATCTGCTGCTCGGGATATGTTTTGCGCTTTGGTCAGATTTCAGTAGGTGAGAGTTCGGCGAAATTTGAGCAGCTGCATCACGAGACGCTTCTCTGGTCGAGGGTCAGGGAACAGCATGGCTTATTCAGCATCGACATCAGCTGTGTTGTTGCATTACGTCTGTCGAGAGCGAGTTTTATTTTACACCTTTAACCACTCTGGCATTGCACGTTTGCACATAGTGTTTAGTGCTCTACACTGGGCAAAGAATTGCTTCAGGGGGTGCGTGGCACACAGAGTTTCCGGTTTATCAGGTACACCCATCAGCATGTGCAGTTTGGGCTGGTTTCTTTCCACTGACGGACGGGGGGGGAGGGGGGGGCTGAGGGGTTGTGTTGGTGGCAATACATTGTGCATCTGATGTCCTACAGTCAGTAATTATACACTTACAGATTTACCTGTTCAGTAGGTTGAAGGTCGGAGAGCAGAGATCACAGAATGAGCAGCGGAACAAATTTAGCCACAGGCACAGAGGAAGCCATACCTGCTACAACAGAGTAAGTATAATAAGTAAAGGATGTAAATGTACAGGACTAAAAGCTCAAAGTGCAGACATTGTTTTCAGACAGAGTAAGAGTACAGTAGAAATGAAAAGTTTACACACCCCTGTTACTTTACTGTATCTTTTGTGATACAGCAACCAGTACAATTCAAGTGAAAAACAAACAATAACTTGTTTGCACAAGTATGAATATTCCTTTTATAATGAGGCATGTGACTGTGCTCAGAATGAACCAATCCCATTCACACTCGCATCCAGAAGCGAGTCATGTTCTGCTCTGTGAGGGCTATGGGGTCGGGTGGCTGCTGGCTGCATGCTCTTACAGAGTGTTAGTTAAGGGATGTGTATACTTATGCAACCAGGTTCATTTTAAAACGTTTCTGTTTGTCACTTAATGTTCTTAGTTGCTATTTCACATTAAAGCTGGGAAAAGATCTGATATGATTTATCTTGGTTTCATTTTTTACATTAAAAAACCCTGCACTTTTAACCAGGGTGTGTAAACTTTTTATCTCACTGTAGATCTTTTGTGGTACTCGTTTAGACCGATAATGAAAGTGAAAGTGGGTAAGTTATTAGTAATAATCAATCAGGGACATCAGGGAACTCAGTCTAGGGTTAAATGTTAGCCTTGAACTTCTCATGAGATTTATGTGTAAGATGTAAACAGCGAGTTTGACAGAGAGTGCAGAGACGGCAGACCTCGACTTACGACTTTACTCACGTGCGACAGATGAGTGTCTCAGTGCTCGCTGAGCTGAAGTGCTCTCACATGCCACACCTGTGTGTGTGTGTGTGTGTGTGTGTGTGTGTGAAATTCATGGCACTTTATGCTTACTTTCAATGATACTGCTCAGCACGCTCAGGTCGGCTGTCCTCACACTCTCTATTAAACACTGTTTAAACTCCATAAAGATGTTTTATCAGGTTACTTACATCATAAGAAGGTTCTTGGGTTCCTCCTCTTGATATCTTCTAAACCAGCACCAGCATCAATGCATCCTGAGCTTCTAGCAAACATTCTATTCAAGTGAATAAAAGAGAAGGAGCTTTCTGATCCATATGAATTAAATGATCTGTGAATTTTAATTTGAAGGGAAATGACAGGAGGCGGGGCCAAGTGGATTGCTGTAGAGAATTCAGGGGGCGGAGCTTAAGCTAAATTTTATCATTTACCAACCCTATTTTTAAAGCTTCTTACACACCCTATTATTCTTTTACTACAAATCTTGTTATAGGTGATTATTTTGTGACTTCTGCATTATTGAGTCAGTAAAAAAAGCGATTTCCAAACGTTACTTTTCCAACAGAAAATGTAAACATTACAGTAAAACATGTTTACGTCAGTAAAGAAAGTTTCTCTGTGTTACGTAACGCAGCAGTTTTCCAGACAGAAGCATGATGAAGGCTGCTGAGTTTCACTGCGGATGAAGACGTGAGAGCGACGGTCCGAGTGTCCAGAGGAACCACTGAAGAAAACTTCCAGCTCACTTCCTTATAAAGCTGCACACACACACACACTGCACCTGACAGCTCACACACCAAACACACCAAACACTGACTTCCTGTCCTTTATCGCTGTTACTGCTCTTTATAGCGCTTTATTTAACGCAATGCAGAAACGTTTAATTTTCATTATTTCTAAAGGCGTCTCTGCAGCATTACAGCATTTATTCGCATAAGCAAGACTTTTGTGCCGTACTCTATCTGTGTATACACACACTGAGATATACACACTAATATATATATAAATAAATAAAAATATACACACACATTTGTATATTAATGTTTATTTTGAATTTGTTTTCACTCTTGTCCATTGCTGTAACATTAGAATTTCCCATATTGGATTAAAAAATGTTCTCATCTTATCGTAAAAATGCTGATGATGCGAAAAAAAACCTACGAACTGAACGTGTGATTAATGATTTATAAACACCAAAAAAATAAAAATAAAAAAAAGCCACTTTTCTTTTTTAAACAAAAAATGTATGCATTGTAGTCAAATACTTGACAGGAAATTACTGATCTTTTAAGCACGTCGTTTCTTTCCTCATGTCCAGCTTATGCTCTTTAAACTACTTCCTTTAATTCAAAATAAATAAACCATATAAAAAAATAAAGAAATCATTTTTTAAAAAAGATAAAATATTTAAGTTGAATTTTACTGTGAATGCCTCCATCACTAAAAAAAGCCCCGACACGTTCGGTGTTTATTACTGATTGATATTTATTTATTCTGAAATGTAGATCAGCAGCAGCTGTAGAAAGCACCGAGTTCTCGCTCTGCACGCTCGGGGGTTTTTAACTCGGCTGATTTTCCCCTTCAAAAGAAACTTCTTAGAAACTAAAGGTCACCACGCGTTCCTGCTAATCTGAGCTCAGTCTGAAAGCACGAAAACAGCCAGGTTTATGGTACTGACATCTTTTATTAAGAAAGTTAAATAAATAAAATAATGCAAAAATACAATTTTGTCAAAGTAGGGAAATTGCCTAAATAGTTATGATTTGTTCTTCAGAAAGTAAAATAAATACAAATTTACAAGTGAAATTGGAAACTGGTTTTAAAAAGGGGAAAAATCCTATCATAGAAATGTTAAAGGAACGAACTAGCACCTTCTGAAACAGTATTTCAACTCCCAAAAATTAGCAAAAAATAAAAAGACACAAGACACAAAACGATATGTAAACGAACACACACACGGACGTACAGCAGTGAGACGCTGCTGAGGACTCGCTGTCATAAATAATCAGACGGACTCGTGCTAGCAGGTACGCTCGCGGCGTGGACCAACTCTGAACACAGACAGAAACGAAACGCTATCTAAGCTAAACGAGAACACGCCACTCCCCGGGTCAATCTGTACAGAAATAAAAGCGCACCACGTGACAGACGCAAAAAAAAAAGAAGAGTCTTTCGAACAGTTCTGAATGAATTGCAGGAGCGAGATGATAAAGTGAGAAGAGAGAGCGGAGAGGAAACGGCAGTGAGGAAGAAAAGGAGAGCAGGATGAAGGGCAGGATGAAGGGCAGGATGAAGGGCAGGATGAAGGGCAGGAGTGAGCTTCAGCGCACTAGGAGGAAGGTGAGTCCTGCTAAGCCGACGCCGGCGGCCGCGAACAGCGCCGTCTTCATGGACGATTCCTGGCTGACGTGACCGGTGTGGAAGAACTTGCAGAAACCATCCTGCATGAGGAACACACAGAAAACACACACGTCATAAAACACGTCTCGGAGGAAAAAACAACAACAACAACAAAAAAAAGGTTTACAGGATCTTAAATACATGTGTGAAAATCTATAAAAAGTACCGTTACTGAATTTTTTTACTTGAGTAAAGAGCATACTTTTTATCCTTTTATAGTTGCATTTAATGTTCATGAACGTTCCTGTTCTCACTTACGTTACAGCAGCTATAAACAGTCTTTCCTTCACCTCTCTTTTTTTCTCTTTTAAAGTTAATAAGGTTTAAAAAAAAACCCACAAACCCACAGCTTGACAGAGAAACCGCAAAAAAAACCCTTAAAGTTACAGCTTTACCTCTGACACTGGAGACTCCTTCCATAAATGTTAAATAAACGTCTGCTGGTGTTTTAGCCCAAGGAGATATTCATCACGATATTCAGATTCGTTAATAATGATGCATTTACTAAATCTGTTTTACTTCATATCTACTAAAATAAGGGAAAAACTCAGTTCTGATACTTTAATATCAACTAAAATAAAAAAAAATTAAAACTGGAAACGAGGCACAAAAAGTAATAAAACTCGATTATGATACTTTTATGTAACGTCCAGTAAAAAAAATTAAAAATGAATTTACTAATACTTTAATTTAAAACCAAGTAAAATAAATGATTTAAAGTTGAAAAGACAGCAGATCCTGGGCTTATTTCTTAAATATAAACAGGCAAGAGTGTGTGTGCGTGTGCGTGTGCGTGTGTGTGTGTGTGTGTGTGTGTGTGTGTAAAGCCACCTGCTGTACTGCTCAGAAAAACGGGCAGGTGGTGAATATTTTTCTATTTTTCTCACTCATTCATTTCTCAGGAAAATGTTTTGAAGTCTGTGAGGCGTGTAAGATCAATAGTGTGTTAACACAATAGAGTGAAAAGCTGGACCAGCTGGGCCTGGTGTGTGTGTGTGTGTGTGTGTGTGTGTGTGTGTGTACTCAAGACATGTATTTACACGGAAAAGTGAATGAAGGAGAAAGACTCTTTCAGCAGCAGACCCGATGCTCGCGTACGATCGCGATGATCACGACACGACGAATCGTGAAACATCTTTACGAAGATAAACGAGCGAAGATTCCTAAACAACCGGTGACATCACTCAATTTGCATAAAGACAACAGCCAGGGGGCGGGGCCTGTCTCTAAAACAAGCAGGATACGAGATCGAAGCGACTTCCCCGGAAACTGTAACGCGAGTTTAGGGAGGAGGGGGCGGGGCTTGTGTACTAAAACGTTAAACAGTAGGCAGTATTTATCGCTCTGTATACGAAATATTTATTTGTAAATAATTCGCAGGAAATTTTAAGCAAGAAGTTTTTGTGAAAATGCAGCCAGATGGAAAAATACAAAACGGTACAAAAACTCGTATCCTGCGTTATGCTTCGGAGTTTGTGGAAACCGATGCCGTGCGAACGTGAGCCTCGACTGATCAGCTTCGAATCGCATCATCGAGGAGTCGCTGCAATTTTCTATACGAATTACGCCATCACGCACAAATCAATTATTTATTTCATCAAACATTTTGAAACTAATCTGTAAATCAAGACATGTGTCTAGCAGTTCAATGAGGACAAAAGTAATGGCCCCCTATAAAGGGTAATAGGAATAGATGTTAGTGCGTGTCTGTGGTAGCTGAGACGCTGCATTGGCCGAGCTGCATTACTGGAAGATTTAGTGCATGATGCACTTAGGAGTTTGCCTTTTATGGAGGTTTGTGGGCGTGGCTAAATGTAAATGGGCTGTGCTGATGCGAATTTGTAATTCAGTTTGACCATGAAAACGTTTTCACACAGATTAATAAATGAGACTCAGTGTCTTGGAGGTATTTATTTACCAAACAGTTAAGAGTTTGTTTATTATTTTCTTTCTAATGTGTATAGCAAGCCCTAGCGAGCTATTCATCAAACTCGCTAACGGAGTACACGTTCGACTTGAAACGATTCATTTGTTTCAGAATTGTTTACCAAAAGGACCTGTGCAGAAGTTTGTGCACCCTCCATGGCTTTTGCATCGCAGTAAAAGCTAAATTTACGTCCTAAAAAAGATCGAATGGTGACTCGGAGGACATGAAGGTGTTGAAAACAACGTTAATCGCTACCAAGATGGACGAGGGGAAGTTCACTAAATGTCAACGGGAACAGAAAACCCATAATGTGATACCATGATAAAAAAACTAACCTTATAAAGAGAGGAAGCATTGTGACATTTCAGAGCAGTTTACCTGTAAAGGTATCTTAATGAACCACGCATACAGTCACTCAATGCAGAAGTCAGGACAGCCGAGTAGCGTCACCATAGCAACCACAAGAGGAGTGGCTCAGAGTGCATCAATTAACTGCGTCACTTTTGGTAAAACATTTTCCAGAAAGTGTTTATTGAACAGGAAGTACGAAAAAAGCGACAAAAAAATGTATGGTGCACCGTTTAGTGTTAATGTTACCATAGCAACCACATGTAACATGTTGTCAGAGTGTAATGAGAAACTAATGAGTACTGATCTCACTCTCACTCACACAGTTAATAAGACAAATTAAACACAGCTTGTCATGTTACAGAGAAACCGCAAAGTGTAAACTCCACCTCTGGCACTGGAGACTCCTTCCATAAACATTAAACAAACTGTTAAACATCTCCTAACAGATCAACGATTACACACAATGCGTTTATTATCCCTGTGAACGAGCTGTTGCTATGGAAACGATAACGTATCAGAGCGAGCGCATTAATATAAACCTGCTACTGCTGTCAGAGCCGCTGTTATAGAGAACTAATCAACACCTTCTGACCAATCAGAGCGCAGAATGTGGTGTACATTTTTTTTAAAACAAAAAATATTAGCAAATACGTACAACTTACTATACAATGATACATTTCCTTTTAACAATGAACACTGTCACAAAGCAGCTGCAGAAAAATCCAGATTTAGATCAGCTGTTTTTAAACCGATGATGAAACGTCTCACTCACACACTCACACACTCACACACTTTTTTTTTAGATAGAAATGTCAGTAAACAGACTGAGGTCACTGTTTTTTAATTACCGAGTAAAGCATTACGCATTAGCGAGTTATTCAGTTGCATGTAAACACCTCCGTTTCACACCTGCAGCTACACACCGCCTCGTCTCTCCACCTGACTGACATCACACACGAGTCCTGTCTGAAATACTTCCCCAGTAAGCCAAAGATGGAGATACAAATCTGTTTTGACTTGAGAGCCTTTTTCTGAGGCTTCAAGGAGAAAGAAAGTGTAGCTTTAAAATGCAGGTCTGCTACCACACACACACACACACACACACACACACACACACACACATTCCTGGCATTGCTTGGCATTCACTGCTTCCCAATTCTTCCAAACAAAAAAGCCACAAGAAAGCTACAGCCTCAGAACATTGTTAAAGCCTGAGAACGCAGGGCTGAAAATGAAACAGTCTGAAACGTCCGATTTTTGGGAACTCAGACCCACAATTCCCCCCGAAAGACAGAAATGATTCAAGCCTCCCACACAGATGTGCCCCATATGGTTTCACATCCATTGATCTGAAGTGCAAGCCCATACACACACACACGCACAACAAAACACACACACACGCACAACAAAACACACACGCACACGGCAGGAAAACCCCAACATTTATAAGCAGTAATGAAGACACAACACCTGGTAGTGTAGGTGCAACACCTCCACCTCTTCCGAGTCTGTCCGTCTTTTTTTCCCCCTTTGCTTCTTCATCTCAACCCACACACACACACACACACACACACACACACACACACCCACACCCACACACACACCCACACACCAGTTTTTAATTTTAATTAAGGTCCTCTTACACTCACTCAATCCTTAGAGGACTCCATTAGCTGCCATCTTGCATATTCATCAGCTGTCACACACACAATGCAACACTTTGTGTCATTTCTTTAACCAAAATCCTGCCACGTGACTGTTACCATGGCTACGACTCGACGGCTGCTATCGCGCTGTTATCTGTGCTTGTAATTAATAAGCCTACAAAACAAATTAGCACATGAATAATTACCTGGCCAAAAACGCTTAGTTGTCATGGTTACACAGGATGACAATGCTTTGTTATCCTGTTACGCAGTTGTTGCCATGGCTACGACTGAAATGCCACTGTTTCACTGTAACTGTAATGCGGAAATACCCAAAACGGTTAGTTGTCACGGTTACACAGGATGACCAGCGCCTAGTAGCTACGGCTGTTTACAAGCGCTTATACAAACAGAACAACACACTGTGTTTGGGGAAAAAAAATAAATAAATAAAAGAAAAGAAAAGCGCTACACAATTGTTGCTATGGCTACATCTCGAATGCTCTTATACACGCCTGTAATGAATAAACTGATAAACTTAACCTTTCCTGTACAATTCATATTTCAATGTAATAGTGAGTGACGCTCGTTGTCATGGCTACTACAGCTACTTATGAGCGATTACACAACCAGAGCAACACACTTCGTCATTCGCGTTACATGATTGTTGCCATGGCTACAACTGGAATGCTGTTCTCTCTCTCTCTCTCTCTCTCTCTCTCTCTCTCTCTCTCTCTCTCTCTAGGTTTGTAATCAATAATCTTCAGAAATCAATCCTTTCTATATATTTAGTGCTGCTGTTTCACTGCACTGCTGATGTGTAAATATTAAACAGTTAGTGACGCTGCTTCAAGCTTTCAAGCTACACTGCTGTGGACTGGACACTCTTAAGATCTGCTGCTGTAATCATAAAGACCGTCCCGCTGCTCGTCCCAGCACTCGTATTCATCAAACGTCCTGTAAACACACTCAATACCGTCTGTCTTTGCTTTTCTACAAATCTGCATCCAACAGATAACGTCTAGCACTGCCAGAGCAGCCAATCAGAAATGAGTATTTTTCATGGTGTAAATCGAAATATAAAATATCCACATTTATTTCAAACGCTACTGTAAGGCTTTAATTCAGCTCACTCTTGTATTAAGCTGTCCAGGATAACCAGTGATGAGTGTCACCATGTCATCATGTTATGGGGCTGGCTAAAACTCAAAGTTCTTACCCACCCAATGACATCACACCCCAGAGCGCTCACCTGGCTTTCGTTGTTTCCATTCTCAGAGATCATTTTCACTTTCGCTTTTAAAACTGCTGAGAATTTTCTATGAGGTCAAATATGCAGCGGAACATGGCGTCAGAAATACATCATTTCCTCTCAGTGATGTCACTAAATCTGCGCAAAATGACTTTTATAAAGTTGTGCACTTTTTAGGTGGTACGTTAATGATGTTCATGAGAAATCGGAAGAAAGAAAGAAAGAAATTAAAGGTTAAGTTCTAATTCATTACTGTTTCACTTGTTTGGCCCATTTCCAAAATGTTTTTAAATACACGTCAGTTTTTTTGAGTCATTGTGCTGATGATTTTCCTTTCTCCCAACCTAAACATGATGTCACACACAGCCCTAGTGATTACATCATCACCGCAGCAAAATAACAGTTTACCTGGTACAATTACATCACGGTATTTTGCCCCGAGTCACCCGCCTACACCTGGTGATCGCATTTACACTCGTCCTTACCCAGCCTCCGTTCTCCAGCAGCCAGTCGCTCTTCTCTTCGCCCAGGTAATCAGCGATGGTCTCTGCGAGCCTCCTGCAGCTCTTCACCCCGTCTTCTCTGGAGATGATATTGGTGGCGACGACACCCGTGAACGCAAACAGCGACACGATTCTTCCCCAGTTCAACTTTCCGTCCTCCACCATCTTGGCCATGATGCTGCGCAGGCAGGCGCTCGGCTCGGGGTTCGAGCCACACGTCGACAGGAAGCTGTCTGACATAGACAGGAACTTGGACCTGTTCTGGAGCTCCAGCTTCTTCGCCAAATGGCGCATGGCCTCGGCCGACTCGCTGGGAGGCGTCCGCTGGATCCCGGTGCAGAAGCCGATGTAGTCTTCAGCCAGCACCCGAGTCTCTTCTTTTAACCAACAGGACATTTTCTGTGAGGAGGGGAAAAAAAAACAGCAATCAGGATACTGACAGTGATGTTCCTCATCATTAGGGGTCCAAGCACCAAAGTTCCTGGAGCACTCTTGCTTTAGTACTCCATCACACTACTCAGGGAAGCAAGATGATTGCCCTGATGGCGGTGCTATAGCACAGGGTTCCATGTTCACACATCTCATGAACCCTAAGTCATACACTGAAATTTTTTTTTTGCCCGATTCATTGCCTTCTTCCAAACAAAAAAGCCTCAGGAACGTTCTAGTTCTGCAAAGTCAGCTAACCTTTGAGCTTAACTGCATTATATGAGAAACCAACTTTTATGAACTTGTCCTAGGATTTCTGCTGTCTTCACAAAACTGGTGTCAAAATAATCTGCAGTGAACCTCAATAATGATCAAAACCACGCTGAAAACAATACAGCCGCTACATGCTAATCAGTACTAACAGAGCAGAGCTTGGTTTACTCAAACAGCTGTTACTCAGGAGTGGATGTATGGAGTCACAAAAACTGAAAGGATTATGGAGGTGGGATTCAAATCACTCAAATCAAATATCACTCAAATCAATTTAAATAACAATACCTCAGGATCCGTAAGTCCAACTGAGCTGAAATCTGATGTACTGAATCTCTGTGATAAAGCATACTTGTACTGATGAAGATGACTGGGCTGCTGAACAAACATGGTCACCATCAGCCAATCAGATTTCAGCAGGCATTTGACAGGCTTAGCATTGAGCTACCATTGCAAAACTTGAACAGTGTGTTCGTCCATGTTCTTTATTGTTATAAATAACTTCACAAGAACTGGCCACTGAGGGGGTTGATATCTGCAAAGGATGCTTGGACCCCGCAGATCGCCACTTGTGACTGCTATCATCATCATCATCATCATCATCATTAGCCACATAAAAAGCTGCAATGGCTAAAGCTGTAAATAAACAGTATTTTCTGCCCAATAACACATTCTCTAAAACTTGGTCATGCTTTAATGTAAAGTTTTACTCACTGATCTGTAATTTAATGCTAAAGATATACAAGATCTATATTTTAACGAAATCCCGCCCTCCTGCGCTCGGATTGGCTAGAACAGTCAACCCGTGCACTGTCGTCCAATCAGATGAAGGAGGTGAAGATCCTATCAACCAATCATTTGGAAATGAAATAACGCTGGCTGTTCAGTGAAGCTATATCAGGCTAAAAATATATATATGTGGATATATAATAATAATAATAAAAATAATTTAAATCCGTGCATGTCGAAGTTAAATCCTGAAGATTTTTCGTTTTAAACTTGGCACTAATTTTCCTTCACACAGTTTAGAGCTAATCTGCACAAAGCCGGTTGTTACTGGAGTCCATCACTCGGAAATGTGGAAATGATCGCTGATATCACTGAAGAAACAGCGGTTTCTGTGTAAATCCTCGTCTCCGCGGTGTTGCATGATGTTCTTGCGTGTTAAATATTAATCCTGAGCGTGTAATTGCTGCGATATTAGTGTAGGAAATGCAGTGAATAATGAATAAAGTGCTGCATCGCTTCTGCAGCTGTCAGTGAGACACAAAGGGAAACCCGAGAGCACAGCCCCGTGAAACACACTCAAAGCGCCTTATTCACGCTAATAAACGCTTTCAACACCGCAAACACGACCACACACATGTCCTGGGACACCTCTGGAAACGACTCGACACACAAAATCATACCCATCATCCATCTGAAAAGCAGAAATGTAATAAATCGCTCACCCTCCCAGCGATGTCAAGCTCTCCCTCCGACAGTCAGAGCCCAAAGCGGAAGCGAGCGTAGCGCGCGGACTCATTTATATCAGTCAGTGACGTACAGTGACGTCATAACCACGCCTGTCTGTTTTCCACTCCGACTTTCAGTTCTTCTTCTTTTCCTAACAGCGGCTTCCATATAACAACGAACTGCTGTTTAAGATTTCCCCAAGTTAGTGGGGAAGTTCCGTGGCCGAATGAGATGGAAATGGAAATTTACTCTACATTTACATCATCAAAACATTGAAACCAGGATCTAAAAATATGCGCACCACGACCCAAACTCTTCCCTAAACCGCCAGCAGCACACGGAGCGTCTCTGTATGCTGTAGAGTTACAGTTTCCCTTCACTGGAACTCAGAGGCTCGAACCTGCTCCAGCATGACGACGCCCCTGTGCACAAAGCGAGCTCCATGAAGACATGGTGTGTGAAGGTTGGAGTGNCCTCACCAACATCAGCGCCTGATCTCACTAATGCTCCTGTAGCTGAATGAACACAAATCCCCACAGACACGCTCCAACATCTAGTGGAAAACCTCTTCCCAGAAGAGAGGAGCTCATTATAACAGCAAACACCGGAGAATAAATCTGGAATGAGACGTTCAACAGGTACATAAGGGGTGCACCTACTTTTGGTTATATGGTGTACCAGAGATGGAGCCAGTACTGAGAAATGATCCTTAAGTGAGTGTATTCTCTCAGATCTAAAGTGCAAGAGATTTCAGGAACCGTAAACTGATCAAGATGAAACTGAGAATTCTGTGGTGTGTAATACCGAGATATTTCATATATATATATAATTAAACATTTAACAACATTAAAATGCATCAGAGAATACCGCACAGTGCCACTGAGAAATGTGCTTTCTTACTCTGAGGATTATGATGTGTTGTCAACTTTGTGCTATAACTCTTCATCATATTCTCTGGGAAAATTATGCACCGATTATGAACAAGTTCTTTTTAACTTTTTAAAAAATTAAAAAGTTCTTACCTCCTCTACAGCAGCATTATTGTGGTCCATGTTTTCACTCATCTTCTGTGCACAGGGATGAAAAGTAGATCACTGAGGAAATCATGAAGCTGAAGAATCCAGCAGTAACGTGAGCACAAAGCTTTCGAAATTTATACTTTAGCCAAAGTCCGAAGTCAGAGGATCAAAAAGAGTGAAAAACGACTATTCAGCCTCGTCTGATCAGGAGTCAGTGATTGTATCAGACCGCAGTTAAACTGATTGATCCTCACATGTCATACCATGAGTAAAGATGTGCGTTTGTGTGCCTGGGTTTGTGGGTTTGTTGGTTTGGAGGCTTTGGAGTCATTGAATTACTCGACCGATAGTGAAGTCAGCGCTGCTGTTGGGGAAAATTAATCAACAGCTTCTCATCAATCATGAGCCAGAAATAAACACATCGCCCCCACTGTTACCAGAACTCCACACGCTTACAGTGCATGACGAGTTTTAGGTCTTTACCCATTTCCTTCCTTACATCATGTTTATATAAAATTAGTTTCTCTTTATACGAGTCTCTCACACACGTCCTGCACACACTGATTTTATATTTTGTCACAACACACACCACCAGCGCTCATCTAAATCACATTAGCAAAGAATGGGTTTGCTGTTTAATCTGTGGCAATCGGTTTAATGTGTGTGACAGTTTATCACGCTGGTGTGTGTTTTTGTCCGATGACTGAATTATTGCCACCTTTGTGTCATCGAGATATCTTTATGTCATCAAAATGATTCAGAATCAAATCTATAGATGTGATTAGTAATAAAAGGCATGCAGTGGTGGTCACACACTGTTTGGCATTCTTATCAAAACTGTCATCGCTTGAGTCATTTTTAACCACACAGCTTCTACACATAAACCCACAGACGCTGACCTGAAGTCTGACGCTTATGTGGAAGGAGACGGTGATTCAGAGGCTAAACTGGTGGGTGTAGGTTTCCATTGTGTGTTAGCTATATTAGCCTCGTAGCTTCAGTTCTTTAATTTTTCCTTTAATAACTAAAAAAATGAGAGAATACAGGTCTGTAATGTTTAACCAGTGAATCACTTTAATATTAATATTACTGAATCCACATTTCATGCTTATACACCTTAATTTAGGTGTTTCTCTCTACACATGATGCTATTTTTAGGATTTAATACTGCACTAACTGATTTGTCACTCTTCTACATCAACATACGCATTTCTCTCTTAGCCTGGACTTTAAATAATGTTAAAATATTCGCAAACAAATACAACAATAACGCACAATCTAGTGATCAGCTACGGGACACGCTGAGGAGGGTGTCAGAGAAATTAATGACTAAAAAAAAAGCTTTAAAAATAAAAAGAGTCTGCTGTGAATCCATCTTTATATCAGCTCCAAATCTCACCGAGGACTCGACTCAAGCCCAGATCTGTAAGAGAGAGAGAGAGAGAGAGAGAGAGAGAAAGAGAGAGACAGAGAGAGAGAGAGAGAGAGAGCTGACGCAATGATGTTTCATTTCTTTCCTACGAAACAACCACATGTGAATCTTCTGGTCAGTATCACACACACACACACACACACACACACACACACACACACACACACACTACATTGTCATGACCCAATAAGGAAGCATTTTGTGTGCTGCTGCATTGCCTGTGGCTATTGTGGCACAATGATCCTGTTGAGTCTGTTCCTGGTAACTAAAGTATTGGCACCCCTCATGAGCACAAGTGAATGACGCATGCGGTGAGTGATGTGTACTTTTTAATTAAAACATATGAGGAGGTTCATCTTTCTTCATTTCCCCCTTTATATACAGCAAATATGAAAACACAAGCCCTTTTCACTTCACAACACAGTTTTACTGAGATTTTCAATGCAAAACACTGCTTTCTGTGTCCTGAAATCATTTGTGTTGACTTTCTGTTTGTTTGCTCGTTGAAAGCTCTATCCACAGCCAAGTCTTAACCTCCTGGCAGAGGAAACCAGGTTATGTGCACAAGTGTCCCGGTACAAGCCTAAAACTAGCCTGAAAGCGTCATTGATCCAATTCCAGATTTAACACTGGAGTTGGGGAAGATTTCCATCTACTCAGCTTCTTTTATCATCAAACAAGCTGACGGACAAAAAAGGCTGATTTTGGACCACAAAACCACCAAAGAAATGACTGACTGAAGCTCCAGTGAGGCCTCATGACATTCAGAAGCTGCATTTTGTGGTTTGTGTCTCAGGAAGTGCAACTCATCCAAACAGCTTGTCCTTGGTGATGTAGTGGACGTGGTGTGTAATTAAATAATTCTGAACTCTGACGGCCAAAACAATAATATAAATGTGATTTTCCGGGTCTTTGCCTCCATCACCATCCTCCTCACTGCGTATGCATATGATCATGGTTCAGTTTTTAAGTTTTATTAGGGTACCGATTATGTTTAATGGTGCGTTAACAGCTGATATATTAACCCTTCTCGAATTTGGGAAATGTCACGAATATCCCGGCCACTGTTTTTCAGTTTTATTTTGTTCTTGTTTTTTTGTTGTGTTCAAAAAATGAGGATTTATTTTGAACATCCGGGGATTTTTATGATCACTGCTTATTGTGGAACAAGTCTTGTGGAAAGTCCTGCCTGGGTTCAGAGAAATGTGCTGAGAAACCGTGACTGGGTCCTCACCCGTATCGTGCTGTCCCACGATGCCGAGCAGAACGCGGTGCCCTCAGGTGACACTCGGACCTTACTGACCCGGTTCTCGTGGCCGTACAGGATCGCAGCCCGGGTGCCCTTTAACACGTCCCATATGTTTATAGTGTAGTCGTTATAGCCAGCAAACAGCAGACGCCCTGACACACACACACACACACACACACACAGAATGAATACATCATTAATAAGCATGCTATAATGACTTATTAATGCTCTTACACATTACTTTTTTATTATTAATTTATGCTTTTGACACACAGGCAACTAGAAAGTGAGCTTAACCTTGCTAACAACCGAGACTAATGAATTAACAAGCTCTCTTATAACTATTACATCTTTTATTTTGGCTTTGTGAAACCAGAGTGAAAATGAAAATGAATCAAAACTATCAGGAACATCAACATTTACCTCAGATGTGTTGGGAAATTCCTGAGAAAAGACTCAGAAAGACACTTTTACGCTAAATTAGCACTGAACATCAGGGAGCCTTGACGTAGCTTTATAGAACAAGCTAGTAATTTAAGCTAGTTGTTTAGCCACCTATGTCCTGTATCTATAGTCTGCTAGTTACTATATTTAATATATTTGTTTTTATTGATGTGTTTATGTTTAGATTGATCTATCTATCTATTTACTATCTGGTTCAAAAGATATCGACAAAACATACCTGTTTTTAGCAAACCAAACAGTACTAATCTTCTTCTTCTTCTTCTTCTTTGGGCTTTTCCCTTCAGGGGTCTCCACAGCGAATCATCACTCTCCACCTATCC
>CM074950.1:1237030-1252030 GCA_037577455.1 Pangasius macronema
GTGTGTGTGTGTGTGTGTGTGTGTGTGTGTGTGTGTGTGTGTGTGTGTGTGTGTGTGTGTGTGTGTGTGTGTTAATACAGTTCGGGTCAGTAAGGGTGTGTGTGCGTTTGTGTGTGTGTTAATACAGTTCGGGTCAGTAAGGGTGTGTGTGTGTGTGTGTGTGTGTGTTAATACAGTTCGGGTCAGTAAGGGTGTGTGTGTGTGTGTGTGTGTGTTAATACAGTTCGGGTCAGAAAGGGTGTGTGTTTTACTGGATCTGTGTGTTGCTATTTTTGGTGTGTGCATTAAGGATGTGTGTAATGTAATATGCAGGAGTGTGTGTGTGTGTGTGTGTTTGTGTGTGTGTGTGTTCAGTAACACTCAGTGAACTCAGTATTACACACAGAGAAACCTGCAGCTCTCAGTGTCGTAATAAACACTAAATCGTGGGTCGTGTCCCGAACACACAGAGGAGACTCTCGAGTGCACAGAGTGAACACTGTTTAATGAATTCATCACCTGTGGTGTCGTTTACAGAATTTAAACTTTCTTTTACTTTAATTTCTATTAATTATTTAGTTTTAATGTAATTTTTGAGGTACAATTTTCCTCTTTAGTCAATTTCATACTACTGTTTCATCTTAATTTTAAAATGTTATTATATTTAATTTTATATTAAATTATTTAATTTTTATTTTATTATATTTTACACTTATTAATAAATACAGACACATGTGTCCACCCATCCATCCATCCATCCATCCTTCTCTATCTATCTATCTATCTATCTATCTATCTATCTATCTATCTATCTAGCTATCTATCTAGCTATCTAGCTATCTAGCTAACAGTAATCAGTGAATTTACCTTGTTAGTTGTGAAAGCGTCCCAGATGATGACCTTCCCGTCCTGTAGAGAGGGTTAAAGTGTGTATTATTAATAAATCACAAACACACCACCTTCAACACCACCTTCAACATCACATTCAGTATCACCTTCAACACCACCTTCAACACCACCTTCAACACCACCTTGAACACCACCTTCAACACCACCTTCAACATTAACTCCAACTCCACTTATCTGCTTAAGATTTATAAAATATGTACATGTCTGTGATAGCAGTATGATATACTATAAGACTGAGTTGAACAGGAAGTGTGTGTGTGTGTGTGTGTGTGTGTGTGTGTGTGTGTGTGTGTGTGTGTGTGTGTGTGTGTGAGACCTGTGAGGAGCTGACGAGGCGTCTCTTATCACTGCACCAGTCCACACACAGCACTTTACTACTGTGACCCTTCAGCGTGCGGCGGCTCTTCAGTGAGAACGCACCCAGAGCTTCCACCTTCTCCGCCACCTGATTCACTGACAGCATTATTATTATTATTATTATTATTATTATTATTATTATTATTATTACGCTGCCTTGCATAAGTATTCACCCTCTTGAACTTTTCACCATTTTGTATTGTCATGAATCCACACAGAATATTGAAGTGGGGTGAAAAATCAAAACATTTATAGCAAATTTATTTACAAATAAAAAAAAACTGTTGCAGAAAAATTAGTTTTGGTGTCTTCAGAAGTCACGTATGATTAGCTGGATGAACTCGACCTGTGTGCAAGTAAAGTGTCATGTGACCTCAGTTTAAATACACCTGTTCCTGGATGAGTGAGCAGGTAAAGAGGGGATTATTCAGAGAAGCAACTCGATGCTACCACCACCATGCTTCACCATGGAGATGTAGGATTATGTGCTGTTTCGTGTAGATTCATGACATAAAATCTCGATTAAATCCATTTCGGTTCCAGTCTGTAACACCACAAAATGTGGAAAAGTTCAATACTTAAGCAGGACTTGGAGAAGAGCCCTCAAGCCTCCAATGAACTCTCTGAAGAAGACTTTTTTTGCTGAGAGTGTAGCAGCAGTGGTAGTAAATTAAAGCAAAAGCACTGATAATAAGATAGCTGGTGGTAAAGGAATCTCCCTAGCACCCTTATAAGTGTACTACATGCTGCTACTACATCTATAACATATAAACATAAATTAAATATATAAGTGCTCAATGATAAAAGATAAAGAGTACACCATGTGAGGGCGGTTTGGGATGTGGCATCCGATACTCACGCTCTGCGTCGTGCAGTTTGGCTCTCTCCTGCTCCAGTTTGACCTTTAAACTCTCCGCCTCGACCTTCAGCGAGGCCACGGTCTCCCCTTTTCCCAGACCCTGACACGCCATCTTTAAAAGCATAGAGAGAGAGAGAGAGAGAGAGAGAGAGAGAGAGAGATTGGTTAGAGTGTAGTATAAAAGAATCATGATGTTATGGATGTTTAAATTTCCCATAAAGCATAAAAACACTGACAGCAAAATCATTTTCCTGCTTCAGTTTTTTTTTTGTTTAAAAAAAAGGAAAAAAATTAAGGAAAAGTAATTAATACGATCTGCCTTTGCTCTAAACCGGAGGCTCAGACTTCTTATAAACCTTAAAGAAAGTTCATAGTTGACAATGTCAGAGTCGTTATAAAGTAATTTTCTTTGCGTGCCACAAAAAAAGATAAAAGATTAAATGTGCAAAAAAAAAAGAGTTTGTTCAGCGCCCCTAGTGAAGACGCCAGAGTCTATAGTCTGGCTATTGTGCAAAAATAGAGACGATATCAACAAAATGGGCGTGTCATCTATCAAAGTAATGAGCTATCTATCTAATTATGACTTCCTGTGTCTCGGTTTCATCATCAGCGGAGAGATAGCTCACTGCTTGGTTCGATGACGAGCCCATTTTGTTGATATTGTCTCTATTTCTGCACAGCAGTCAGACTGAAGACTTTTGATGGGAAAACTATTTGCTTGGTGACGTCTCAAATCCCTGAACACCCGATGTAACGTGGCCAAGTGTTTGGGACTTGAGACGTCACAAGCTAAACAGTTTTCCCTGGAAAAAAAAAAAACATGTTCCAACAAGGAAACAGTGAACTACAGCTGACGGGGGGCTTATTGAGTTTATTTAGTATTTTGAATGATGATGTATTTCGGTACATGTCTGTCAAGTCAAGCGGGGTTTCATCGTCATCGCTTTATATACAGTAGCTGGAAATGAAATGTGGTTTCTCGTGGAGCATGGTGCGACACATAACAGTACACAAGACTACACAACGTGCAGATACACAACAGAAAGCTTGCATTGTGAGTGAGGGAGTAGTCACGGCTGTGCAGAGAGTACATTTTGGGACAGTAAGATTTAACTTTTCTTTACATTCAAGAGAGACGTCTCGCCACACTCCAGCCAGTTTACACAAATATCAGACAACACAACACACATGTACACACTACAGTTCAGATAAATAACCATATTACATTCCTCTTGAGACTCGGAAGCTACAGGTTTAATGTTACAGGGCCAGTTACTCAAAACTATACATTTACAAAGTTTAATACAATTTTAAAACTCCCTGTGACAAATATTTTTTTGGTACATGATTTAAAAAAAATATAGAAATAATTAGAAAATGCACGTTTCTCTCCAGACCATCAGTTCATGAGTGTTTCCTGGCATCACCAAGGAGCTGCAGCAGTGTTTGTTGTGTTAGTGTTAGCAATAAGTGTTTTTCCCTCCAAACTACAAATCACCATAAAAGGATGTAGCAGCCTCAGGGTTACAGCATTAAATTTCTTATAAAATTTCTGGTAAATGAACAAACAAACAAACAAACAAACAAACAAACAACACACACAAGTCGACAAAATTAAAAGCTGTGTTTCTGGAGCATCATGCATTTAAAAGATTTAAAGAATAAAAGATAAAAACAAAACACATCTCCAGCTGCATCCTCATCAGTGCACCACCACACGTCTGGTAGAACTGACCTTCTCCCGGGTCAGCTTTAAAACACCACACGACAACATTAAAGGGCTTTCTCTTTAAAAGTGTGCCATCGCAATGAGCAAAAAAAAAAAAAAAAAAAAAAAAAAAAAGGAGGAGAAGGTGGAATGGGGAATGGGGAAAGGAGGAGAATGCGTCCCTTTGAAACCTCTGGCTTTTCTCACCTGCTTTTTTAAACCAACAAACAATTAAAATCAAATCAATTAAAGCATTTTTGCAAAGGACAAAACTCCAGGCAACAGTTTTAAAGTTTGTTTCTTGACACGGCGTCTTTAAAAAATCAAATAAAATAAGAATGAAAACAAAAAAAAACAAGAGTGAGAGCTGTATCCTTCAGAGCCCACCGTCACACATCACGACAAATCTACAGCACAAACAAACAAACAAACAAACAAACAAACAAACAAACACCAGCATCAAAGTGCACACAATCTAAGAATTTAAGAGTGCTAATCTTAACAATAGTTGAAGTGTTGAATATATCTTAAAAATAAAATACCTTTTATTTTTATACAGTGCACTAAAGTGATGCTCCTGAAGCCCTGCTCGGAGTTTCCTCCTGAACTTACACCTGATATCACTCCAGTGGAGAGAAGAGCGGGCCGGACCAATCCCAGAACAAAATCAGGGAGGATCTTTAAACTTATCTTAAATATTCAACACTAGTTTTTATCTTTAATTCAGTTTTCTATGTTATTTGGTTATAAACACAGTGAAATTGCTGAATTTAAACGGTGGACTTTTATGAGAGTGAATTTTATTTGTAGAGGAGTACTCAGGACCTTGAGGATTAAAAATCCCCCCGTTCTGAACGGAGCTAATGGTCCAGTCCAGCTAATCTAAACCCACAGTGGATGCAGGAATCAGGATCGCTAATGCAGCTATGGAAATAAAAATATATGTTAATATATTATTTAATAAATAAAAATGGGTATAAATTCAAACCTGCATACTTTTGGGAAGATGTAAAATGTTAAAAAGGTGAAGGAGTGCTTATAAAGTAGCTCTGTGTTCAGGTGTTATACATGAGCTGATAAGATAAGGGTTATTTTTAAAGAGGCCATGTGTGTGTGTGTGTGTGTGTGTGTGTGTGTGTGTGTGTGTGTGTGTGTGTGTTATCATCAGACTTCCTGTCACCATTCGAAGAGAATGCGCCTAACGGTAAAGTCACAAACATTTCACACGTGATTATAAACACGACAATAAAAATTACTTGTGAAAAATTAAACCAAAAATAAACAAATTGTGTAAAAAAATGGACATGTGTGAATGAATCGTGTAAAAATATTACATATGAAAATAAACCATGTAAAGAAAAATCATGTGAAAAATAAATGAATTCAAAAATCTCATGTAAAAAAATTCACGAGAAAATAAATAAATTGTGCAAACATAATTAAATAAAAAAATTTAATTAATGAGTCATGTTTAAATTAAAACCACATGTGAACATAAATGAATCGTGAAAAGTAAAAATAACATAAAAATAAATAAATATGTGAAAAAATACCTCATGTGAAAAAGAAATGAATCATGAAATAAATCATAATTCAATAAGTGAAGCACGTAAAAAAGGGAAAAATGTTTAAAAAATTAATAATGAAAAAATAAATATTTTTTTTAATTGCAAGTGATGGATAAGATAATCATTTAAATATATATATATATATATATATATATATATATATATATATATATATATACACGAACATGTGAAATGTATCATGATGAAAATAAATCACATGAAAATAAATGAACTCTACAGAAAAAATAAATTCACCTATAAAAATATTGAAATGAATAATGTGAAAAAAAATTGTCAAAATAAATGAATAATAAAAAATTTTATATATATACATATATATAAATGTAATAAAATCATGTCAAAATAAATGAATCATATGTTAAATAATGTAATGATGTGGAAAATAAAAAAAAATAAAAACACATACACTACATGTGAAGTGTTTAAAACCACACGTGTAAATTTCCTTCCTTCTGCACCCGTGTGATTAATGTGATACTTTCTGAAAAGGGAAGTAAACACAGGAACCCTGCAGGAACGGCTGAAACACGTGTGAAACACGTCGTACCTTCTCCACGCACAGCGAGCAGTAGTTAACCGGCTCGTTCTGCAGGTAGACGTTCATCAGAGGTTTGTTCTGACTGCAGCTGTCGCAGGAGCCGAACGTAATCGCTAAAAACGTCTGGTCACACATCTTGTTGACGGGAATGAGGACGGTCCTGGATAGTGTTACAGAATACACACACACACACACACACACACACACACACACTATACAAATCTGGAACAAATTTTTTCACCTGAATCACTTCTAATTTATAGCTCCGCCTCCACACTTTAGGCCACACCCTCCTTCCAGAGTCTTATGCTAACGTTAAACTGTGTGACGACGTTTTTAGCTCCTTCCTCCATTTCACAGAGTCTGTTTAAAACACTGAACACGCGGACAACATTTACCCTAAAATAGACATGTTGGAATGTATAGCATTTTTATTTCTAAAACAATCTAAAAACTATTTTCCTCTTTGCACAAGTAGAACCTTAAAGAAATAAAACACAAATAATCCACAGGACTCAGTGAACGTGTGCTATTCTGTGTGATCCTTAATAAAGATTTAAATCATTTCAGTTCCATATCCAAAGACCAGACAAACTATAAGATAAAATCAAAACTGTATCAGTTAAGATGTAAAAGTATCGATTGATAAAATGTTAGCTTACCTTACAAGCGAGCTTTGTCCGTAGGTGTGTGTGTGTGTGTGTGTGTGTGTGTGTGTTGTTAGTGAGCCATGAGCTTTTTAGATGCTGAGAGGCAGATACACTAATCTCCTTACAGAAGATTGTGCAGGTATTATAGCCTGAAATAGCAGCCAGTCTCTCACATAAAGACACACACATACACAATACTGTATAAAAGCAAAGAATGCAAAGAAATGCTGTAGAGCAAAGACGCCTTCAGAAATACTGAAATTAAATATTTCTACATCTAATAAACCCTATAAAGAGCAGTAAACAGTAGTAAATGAAACAGAGTGAGTATTTAATATGCCGATCCTTGGCTTTAAATAAATCCTCAGTGTCTCAGGTGCAGTGTGTGCAGGTTTATAAGGAAATGAGCTGGAANAAAAGTGTCTCTTATGGAATCTGCTGCTTTCTTTACTGACACACAAACATTTTACTGTAACGTTTCATTCTGTGCTGGAAAACTAATGTTTGGAGTCTAAATGTAGAAGTCAGAAAATAAACATCTGTAACAAAGTCTGTACTATAAAAAAAAACAAAACAGGGTGCCAAGACTTCTGCACAGTACTGTATGTATGTATAAAATTGACTGTACTCTCTGGGTGGGAGGGGCTTACTCTCTCTCTCATGTATGTGGAAGAGGGCAGATAGCCCTGGTTAGTAGCTGACTGACGAATGGGAGACTAAATTAAGAAATAAGGAGAAAACTGAAGAGGAAAAAACAACTACAACAAAAATCCACGTAAAGTAGCTGTACATAATAAATGTTTGTATAGACTGGTCAACATTATTTATTTATTGTTGCACTTGAAGTATTTCTTTTTTAAAGATTGCTCATGTTACCCGGCTACCTAGCTTTAGCAGTGCAGATTATTAATTATAAATACAAAAATAAAAATCCTGTCAGAAATCCTAAACCCTGTGAGATTAGCTAATGTCGTGTAGCTCTCACTAGCGCTACAAATGATTAACTTTTATAACATAAATCCTGACAGATTTGCTAATCATGGATAGCTAACATTAGTATTAAAATTAATAAACGTTTATGATTTATAACAGCAGTTTATGACAGCAAATACTTTTAATAACATTTACAGATATGGCTCTCAGAAAGTCTTATGATAGCCAGATACCTAGCATTGGCACTACATATTATAAATCTTGGGTTGAAAAGCTTCTTAGATATCATCAGGTTAGCACGCGTTAGCTATCTGGCTAGCAGTAGGATTGTGAACATTAACTTTAAATCCTCTCAGAGGATTTACAGCTAGCATTAAACATTTATGTTATAAAGATCATTTTAAAGAGCCTCTCAGAAATATTGCTATGTAAACTTACATTAGCCAGCTAGCTAACTTTAGCAGTGAAGATTATATATAGCCCTCTCAGAAATCCTGTCAGATTAGCTTATATTAGCTAGCTGGAAAGTGTTAGCTCTTACGATAATGAAAATGTATAAATATGGCTTTAAAGATCCTCTCAGAAATCCTGTGATGTTAGCTCATGCTAGCTGTTAGTGAGAAAAACAAACATTTATAATGTTTCTAAAATTATTTATTATATACTTAAGCACATTGCTTTAATCTCATAGTCTGTGCGTCAGTTGAAATCCAGTTCAGACTGGTTTATACTGGTTCAAACCGGTTCACGCTGGTTCCCAGCCAGACTGGTTCATATCTTGGTGTTTTGAAGCACACATATCAACACAAAACTGTTTTTTACAATTGTTTTTTTTATGTATGGTTGCACTTGAGGTATTTTTTTTAAAACCCTGTCATGAAAGCTGATGTTGGCTAGCTAGCATCAAGAGTTAAGATTATGATTATTTATAAATAAAGCTTCTCAGAAATCCTGTCATATTAGCTAGCATTAGTGATGAATATGACTCAGAAATCTTATCAGGTTAGCGCATGGTAGCTAGCTGGCTAACAAAATAATAAGTAAAAACAGTGTATATGTACAGTATTTGCACTGTATAAATGACTTTATTCATCATCTGACTCAAAGACACAGCTAAATAAAGGATTTCTTCTTTTTTGTTGTCTGGCTTGTACACCACGAATAAAGAAAATAAACTGAGCTTGTCCAAGCCTGTAAAACAACGTGATCATTACAGCTACAGAGACTTAACAACGTTTCCTCACGTCTTCAGATGAATCTCAGGAGACGATCGCTCCCACATGGCTTTCAGCAGGACTCGCTTTTTACAGTTCAGGGGACGATTAGCATTTCTGTCAGCGCTAGCGATGTTACCTAACACTACGCTTTTATACAGGCGCGAATGAACTGTACAGCGGATCCGACGCGACACTTCACACTCGGCTTTCTCATTCAGTCAGAAAAGGAAAATAATGGACTTAGTGCAACTAATTCAGCAGGTCTTTGGGGATCACACACACACACACACACACACACACACACGCACACACACACACCTGTACACACTACAGTGTAATGCAGTATGGTGGTTTAAAAGGCAATGACACACGGGAAAGAAGAAATTTCAGTTAAAAACTATTTTTCTTTTCTTTTCTTTTTTTTCCTCTAACCCCAAATGTAGTGATCAACCCAAAACGTTTATATGGAGCGGAATCAGATTCACCAGAACTCACGTTTTGATGTGTTTTTAAAAATATTCAAACGATGCCAGAAAGTTTTTAATGTGAAATATGTTTTAAAAAATTAAGTAGGTTAAAATCTGGAACCTTAGAATTTCATAGTTGTGGAAAAACATCAACAACAACAACAACAAAAAACGATGTGATAAATATTCAGTGAAATCACACCAGGTACAGAAAACTTTATTTATTATTATTATTATTATTATTATTATTATTATTTATTTGCTTATTTATTTCCTGAATGCCTGGAATATTGTTTCCCACATGAATTTCTATAACACTGCTTCTTGAATTTTTACAATGAAATATGATAGCTGAATATTAGTGACGAATTTAAACCTGATATTTTTAAATAAGTACAATTTCAACCGTTACATGTTTTTACACAGATTTAAGATTTATTTATGTTCTGGTGATTCTGCTATAACTCCATATTTGGTGTCTGATGCGTGTCGTAATGCAAAGACACAGCAAACGTGTCTCGGTGAACGGAAAAACGTCCAAGCGGACTGTACTGTACAGGATAAAGTGAATAACATTGTTTTTATTTTTCTCCAGCAAATAGCTAAAAGTGCATATCGAACTACAACAACGCAGCACTGTTTACAACATTAGGAATCAGCAAACAGGAAATGATGTCGACAGGATTGTTCATTCCAAGGTAAGGTAAGGCTGTAAACCAAAAATATGAACTTAAACCAGGGATGCACAATCCAAAAAAAAAAAACAACAACAGATATTAGAGCGCTGAGTATCATCTGATATTCGCTTCATTCATTATTTTTTTAAATCTTAACCTGAGCAATTAGCAAAGGTACTTAGCATTTAATAACCATGAAACTGTTTAAAAGTTGCGTGTCCTGATTGTTATTCTTCTCTTTCAGCTAATGATGATGTAAATGACAATCCTCGCTAAACTATTTTGCATAAATGTTTAGGAAAAGTGTCGACCGTTTATGACACATATCTAAAATTCATCAGTGAATCTGACTGGAGTTTTGATATCGATACTTCTTTCCGGATTGGCGCATCCCTAAATAACGTTTTCTCTCCCAGGAAAATAACCGAAAGTGCATGAAAAGACATTATTAACTTACAACAACTCATCACTGCTTTACACAGGAAATCATACTCTTAGTGATGATGAAAGAAAACCAGAAGCGATGTCACCTGAACGTTTCTACTCCAGAGTAAGGCGAGATCAGTAAACAATAAATATTACACAATACTAACACTTCAGCATCCAGGTCTTTTATACCTTTTTTTTGTTCCAGTAGAATTTCACCTCTTCTGAGTTTACGCACGAAATGAAAAATAAAAAAACTCCACGACATGACGAAAAACTTCACCTTCACTTTAGTGATCAACTGACGGTCGATGCTGGAGAAGGACGCGACAAAACCCACTAATGCTGAACAGAGTAAGGCATTTAATGGCAAGCGCCAAGAGTGTGTGTGTGTGTGTGTGTGTGTGTGTGTGTGTGTGTGTGTGTGTGTGTGTTATTTTGGATTTTGGATTATGGTTCTTTCTCATTGGTCTCTCTGGCACAAACAAACAACAACAAATGAACAAATAAACAAACAAAACAAGCCCTGCCTATATTACATTATCATCTTTATATAATTATTCATTAATAAAGTTTAACGGACCTTGCTGTCGTAGTGAACAGTTTTAAACTCTTTAATACTGTAAGAAATTAATCTGCTTTAATTCATACATTTAAAAACGGATATCAGACATGCCAAACAAACTGTAACGTTCAAATAAATAAAAGAAAAACAAAGCAGAGGAGAGATTTGCCCTGTTTATCGTTACTGCTGTAGTGTATACATCCTGATTTGGATACATGTCCCTGGGTTAATGTGGGCGGAGCTTAAGTTAACTCTGATCAACCAATTGCGATCTTGATCACATGACATCAGAACCGTTCTTTGTCTTAACAATGCTTAGCATGAAGTGCTGGTTTTAATTACACAATATGGCTGCTGCTATTAGAGCGATAACATAATGTTAGCTATCTAACTAACGAACTATAATATTTTGTAACAAAAACCAGTTAGCAGCGTTCACAAACCTGCCATAGTTGCATCATTATTTAGCAGGATGTTAAAACCACAGGGGTGAAAAGACGGCCATTTCTTATGAGCAAGTGTGCGATTGGCTGATCACATCTAACATGCGCTCTTCAAACCGATCGATGTCTGTCATTCTGCAAAATCAGGACGCAAGGCAAAATGAGGTGGAACGGAATAAACAAATTCTAGACCTTGTGAAGCTGATATTTAGATCTAGAGTAATGAAGAATAGGGGAATGCTGAGGACTGAAGGCTCGTGCTTCAAAAATAAACAGTGCAGGTTGCTCATCATCATCATCATCATCATCAGCATCATCATACAAGACACAACTATCTATCTAGCTAAAACTACAGGCACACGGCCTACTAACAAATAAACATCTACATCACACAGACATGAGTGTAGCGCCTTTTTAAAAATTACTCTACATTATTTATCTGATATGGACATAAATAGTGGACTACATAGGTTTTATTTACTTCCTGGTCGGATTGTCCAAGATCTGGAAACAACCACTATCTGAAGAAAAGAGCTGAAGCGATGAGTGAGAACGGCCTAGAGCAATAAATAAAATATCCCAGCGTCATACGTAATCTTAGATATCTATGTAATATGACTGTACAAAGAGAATCAACTGTGATAAGACCAATAGGAGGAACGGATTTTGGCCTGTTAATCCGCCCACCCGCCCCAAACTCCCCCCTGCTCTTTGTGATATGGACCATTCCTATTTGAAATGTGTAATTTTCCAGTGTTGGATGAGCAAGGACTGAGGATTCAGAGTGTGTGCTTGAGTGTGCGTAACATTACATGAAGTCTGTACCACCGTATTCATTCTCAGTGAGGATGTAGACGCTTTTAGTCCACACATCATTTCCTCTTTATCTCAGTGCCTGACGTGATTGGCTGAGGAGGAATGATCGCCAGGGCTTAGACGCGAGTGAGGAATCCCAGGTTGAGGCTGGTAGGGATCTGAATGGTGTCCAGGGTGAGGGAGGATGGGTTGAACGGGAACGTCACAGGGTAGATAATCTTTGTGTCGAGGAGGAGTTGAGGCGACTCCTTAGCTAGGGAGTCCGCTAAGACCGTTTCTCTCTTTATGCCACACTCTAGTTGTCCGTACACGACGATTAAATAATATGGATACACCATGGTATTTAATACTGATGGACATTTCGGGTAAGCACGCTGCGACCCTGTGTCTTCTCAGCGCTCTTGGAACCAACCTTAGACCAAAAAACAAAGAATCCTCAATTTCAAGAAACTTGAAGAACCAGAGCAAAGACTGATTTGGAGATGCAATAGCTCGTGTTCGTCACGAAACCGTTTTTAAATTCTTCTTCGATCATTGTGTCTGCCGACTTCGAAAAGAAGGTCAGAAAAGATGCCAGTCTTTTGTGAAGAGTCAGAAGATAGATAGGTCTGCGAAGTTGGTTGACCAGCACTCTTGCCCTCTATAGAAACACCGCCTCTGAATTCTCCTTGAAGTTCATCTAAAAGTGTAGCTGCTTGCAAATCGCAAGACAGTGTTTCATGTTAAACAATAATGTCTGCAGCAGGGTTACAGTTAACAAAGGCAGGAGTCATGACTATGCCGCCGTAACCAAAAGAAGTGCTGACACTGGAACATTCTTGAGCAAATGTTATGAAGAAGCCTAAGGGAAGGATGCTCTCCAAATAAGGTGAGAGCACACATCAAGGAGAAAGGTCTAGCAAAGCACTGAGGATGATTCAGCAAACTGTATTGATTCATCAGCCAGCTTTTTGGACATTTTTGGACATGAACACCCAATGTTTTTGAAGAAGGAAGTCGATCAACACCTTCACAATGACCTAAGTGACCTACACAGACAGCAAGCCTGAGGGGAGTCAGATACAAGTCCACCAGAACTTTTATATAAGGAGATCCACCCCTTAGAGAAATCCAGGATGTAGTCAGAGATCCAAGTCTCAAGCTCAAAAGCAGGATCTCTTAGCAGTAATCACACTAGCTTTGGAAGATCTTCAGGATTACTAAAAGAGAAAGCACAGGAGAGAGAAAGAAGGCTCCCTGTTTTAGCCGAATTAAAAGACTTTATCCTGGATTAGTACAATGAGTGTCTCAACTCTGCATCAGAGGAGCACAGAGTGGTCTGATATATGGCCTTCATCATGGACAGCTTAGTCACAGGAGGCAGTTGGATCCTGAGGAGATTGGAGAGGCTGATAATATGGGCCAGGATGTCATGGGGAAGGTATTGGAGAAGATAAAGGGTCCATAGAATTATGGATAAATTCCATCCAAGATTCACAGATTCCTGGAAAAGCCTGGGGAAGATCTTCAGCAGAAGCCTTCAAGGAGCAGTATGGATGGGGGAAGGAAGTTGACAAGACAATGGTCCTGTGGTCAACCATTCTCTACGAGATACAGACAGTCTCGTGGTGTGAAAGGATGAATTCTTACCTGTATGGTTCGTATGAATGTAACAGACACTCTCTCTTCAAACGCGTTGACAGGTGTGTACAGGTTCAACACCTTCACGATCTGAAAGAGGAAGAGAGGAAGTGAGTGAGTGGTGATGGATGAACGGTTTTGTTGTATGCTTATTACAGTGCGTGTGTGTGTGTTTGTGTGTGTGTGTTACCTGAGCAGTACTCAGTGAGTTACACATGGAGCAGATGGCCTCAGCGTCCTCATCTGTCTTCTTCTTGACCTGCAGTAACTGTGCTGCCTGAATCAGTGGCTCCAGAGTCTCCTTCGCCCCACACACCATCAGGTTCTTCTCCCTCAACCACTCCTCCAACTGGCTCACATTGTACCTAACACACACACACACACACACACACACACACACACACACACACACACACATGATTTTACATTTTCCAGCATAGGCAACTTGTCCAGTAAAGGAAGCGTGGCCTCTGCGCATGTCAGTCTCAGTGAAGGGGGCGTGGCCTCTGTGCATGTCAGTCTCAGTGAAGGGGGCGTGGCCTCTGTGTGTGTGTCAGTCTCATTGAAGGAGGCGTGGCCTCTGTGTGTCAGTGTGTGTCAGTCTCAGTGAAGGAGGTGTGGCCTCTGTGTGTGTCAGTCTCAGTGAAGGAGGTGTGGCCTCTGTGCATGTCAGTCTCAGTGAAGGAGGCGTGGCATCTGTGTGTGTGTCAGTCTCAGTGAAGGTGGCGTGGCCTCTGTGTGTCAGTCTCAGTGAAGGAGGCGTGGCCTCTGTGTGTGTCAGTCTCAGAGAAGGAGGCGTGGTCTCTGTAGGTACTGCTAATGATCAGTGATTAATCACTGATGATGGATGTATCACCTGATCTGCATGCCCTTGCTCCAGGAGCACATATCTTTGCGCAGCAGCAGGTTGTTGAGTGTGACGGCGCCGATGATGTAGAACTGCTGCTTAACGACCTGCTTAATGAGCTCGGGGTCGTTGCCATGGTGACACATGGTACTGTGGAAGGAGTTGAGCTGGCGGATGATGGAGTCGAGGGTGAATGTTCCCTCATCAGCTACACTGGACGTCCTCTTGCGCAGACCGGTGGGCTTCACGCCTGACACACCCTGGATGGTCTCGTGCTCTAGCATCCCGGAGACTGGACACACACACACACACACACACACACACACACACACACAAAACACAAAGACATTAAATAAATGAGATAAAACATGTAACCACGTCCCAAACCGATGGGCTGGAC
>CM074950.1:1257030-1264919 GCA_037577455.1 Pangasius macronema
GTGTTAAAGGGGGATGAAAAAGTTGTCATGTTAATACAGGAAACTGTAAAAGAGATCACGCAGTAGAAGCTCACACTCAAACACAAAGATGTGTACAAGGATACACACACGCAGACGCGCGCACACACGCTCACACACGCATACGCACACATGCACACATGTGCGCCCACACACACGTACACACACGCGTGCTCGCACACACACACACACACACAGACAGTTTAACCTGTTGGTCTCCTTCAAGCCCTCATACACCAGCCACAGCTCTCCATCCTCATTCAGCTTACGCATGTCAGGGAGAGGGGATCTGATAGAATGGAGGGGGGGATAGAGAGAGAGAGAGAGAGAGAGAGAGAGAGAAAGCAACAGAGAGAGAGAGAGAGAGAGAGAGGTGGACATAAAAAGAGCAAAGAAACAAGAAGACAAAAACAGAAATAAAAAAGAGAGAAAAAGAAAAAGAAAGAAATAAACAGCAAGGATGGCATAGTGACAGAGAGAAAGAGAGAGAGGAAGAGAGAGATAGAGAGAGAGAGAGAGAGATAAAGTGATGGTGAGAGAGAGAGAGAGATAAAGTGATGGTGTGAGAGAGAGAGAGAGAAAGTGATGGTGTGAGAGAGAGAGAGAGAGAGAATGACAACATAAAATGGTAATGAAGGTAAACAATGATAAACATAAACAATAATAATGCACTGAATTATAGATTATAATAAAGAAGAGAAAAATGAACAACAAAAATAAAACATGTGGAATGAAAAAGTGATAAAAACACAAACAGTGGAACCTAAAACATGCTTCAGATCCGCCACCTTCATCATCCTCATCAACCTCATCCTCAGGATGCACTCCACATGTCCGCTATCACATGTGGTATATTAGACAGCAGCCTAATACTGATGTAGCACAGCGGTTAGCGCTCACACGCGCGCACACACACACACACACACACGCTCACACACACGCACACGCACACATGCACACACAAGGCATGTTAGCCTATTTACTATAATGCTAGTTCATGTGTTAGCCTGCTAAATATAATGTGTGTGTATGTGTGTCAGGTTACTATAATGCTAGTTAATGTGCTAACTTGTTTACTATAATGCTAGTTAATGTGTTAGCTTGTTTACTATTGTGCCATTAGCCTGTTTAATCTTAGCCTGTCTGTGTTAGCTTGTTTACTATAACGCTAGTTAATGTATTAGCATGTTTACTAAAATGCTAATAGCCTTCTTACCATCACTATAACGCTAGTGTATGTTAGTTTGTAATTAGCCTGTTCACTATAATGCTAGCGTGTGTGTTAGCGTGTGTGTGAGTCGTCTGTTCTGCTGTCAGTCAGTAACAGCAGTGCTCTGGACTGGTTTTACTGCAGACTGATGAAGTCGTGTTAGCGTGTGTGCTAGCGTGTGTGCGAGTCGTCTGTTCTGCTAAAGACTGATGAAGTCGTGTTAGCGTGTGTGCTAGCGTGTGTGTGAGTCGTCTGTTCTGCTGCAGACTGATGAAGTGCACAATCGCACACACGATCGCACACACACTCAGCAGACAAGACGACGTCTGACTACTTCAGCAGTTAGCGTGTGTGTTAGCGTGTGTGCTAGCGTGTGTGTGAGTCGTCTGTTCTGCTGCAGACTGATGAAGTCGTGTTAGTGTGTGTGTTAGCGTGTGTGTTAGCGTGTGTGCTAGCTCAGGAGTGAACCGAGGTTTTGGTCGTGCACTCAGGCTTCATGTCGTCTCTCTTCGTGCGTATCGTGTTAGCTTAGGCGTCTCATGCAGGTTAGTGCCAGTGTGTAGCGCTCAAACCCAGACCACTGGCTGATTTATTAGCATCATTATTGTAGCGTGCTAAACCTCATGGCCATGCATCACATCTCTCTCTCTCTCTCTCTCTCTCTCTCTCTCTCTCTCTCTCTCGCTCTCTCGTTACCTCAGCCTACTGACCAACTCGCTCACTGCGAACGGCTTGCGCTGAAACCTGGGGGATCTACGCGGGACAGAGACACACATCAACACGCAATACACACATCGACACACAATACACACACATTTACACACACACTCTCTCACACACACACCTTTACACACACCAACACACCTTTACATGCACATCAACACACACATCAACACACTACACACACACCTTTACACACACACTCTCTCACACACACACCTTTACACACACAACACACTACACACACACCCTCTCACACACACACCTTTACACACACATCAACACGCTACACACACACATCAGCACACACATCAACACGCTATACACACACAGCTTTACGTGTCAGCATGCTATACACACACACCTTTCACACACACTCTCACACACACACCTTTATACACACATCAACACACACACCCCTTTATACACTCTCTCACATGCACACACACTCTCTCACACACTCCAGTAGGAGGTTCTTCAGCAATGGTCTTAAATTAAAATATGCATCAGTCCTGAATTTCTGGATTCTGTTAAAATAACTTTGAGAGAAATTTAGAATCTGTTTTTAGAATTTGCTAAAAATCCATTTGAGCAACGTAGAATTTATTTACAAAGAATCGTTGATTTTTCTAATAATAATTAATATATAACATAATATAAATAATAATGTAAATAAAATTAAAATTAGTAATTTATTTTTAATGGTGTAGAATTAAAATCTTAAATCGTAAAAAATTTTAATCTTAAATCTTGAATCGTAAAATATAGAATCAACATGAACAAATTCAGGTTTTAAACTGTTTTTTTTTTTAAAGCAACTTAAACTTTAAATCTATTTTTAGCAACTTTAAGTTTAAAATCTTGGGATCGTTCTCAAAAATCTTAAAATATAGAATCAACATTTAGCAAACTTGGAATTTAAAATCTGATATTTAAAAAAAACTTAAAATCGAGAGAAACTGTGAGAAAAGATGTTGAGGTAGAAAGTATTTTCTTCTGGATTGCACCTTGTAGCGTTAGTGCTAACACCTGCTAGCACGCTTGGCTACTTTAACATATAACATAATAATAATAATAATAATAATAATAAGTGTTTTGTCAGGCTAGTTTTATTTGCTTTCGATCTGACTAGCAGCTGCTTTACCATCAACATCGTCACCTGAATATTTAGCGACGTTATTAACCTTCGTAGCAGCTCGTGATGTGACATTAAACATACAGCTAAAGGATGAATCTGGTGTAAAGGGAGAATTTAGGGTGTGTTTATTTATCCTGTTTTTTTTTTGCAGGTTTTTTTTTATTAGCACAGCGTCACTCCTAATCTACGAATAGACCACCGTGTGTTACGCAAAAAAATGCTGACGTCATCAGCTTCCTGCTTGTAGCTCGAACGCAGTTAGTCGATTATAGCTAAACATGTTGCAGTGAAAATAAAGGACATGCAAATAAAGGCGCCCTCTTTAGGATGAGGAGGGAACTGCAGGCTTTGTGTACAATTACAACATTGTGTGTGTGTGTGTGTGAGTGTGTGTGTGGTTCACCTGTTGGTATCCTTGAGGCCCATGTAAGCCTGAGAGATCTCTTTAGCATCCGTGAGCTTGTGAACGTCCTCCACATAGTGCAGCGGCTCTGTCATGGTCTCCTACACACACACACACACACACACACACACACACACACAGAGTCAATAACAACCAGTAACATCAGTAACATTCACAAGGACATAATGGTGTCTGTCAGAAACACACCTCGCCTAGAGCATTAGGTTTTCGGGGAACATGCGGAACAGCGAAGCTACACGCGCACTACAGCGTAGCCAATTTTTAATTGGTCCTTCATCCTGCACTGTTTACTATAAAATAACTTTTAACTGTAAAATAAATTCCACAAAGCTCCTAAGAACATGTTTATTTTATGAACATGATCCATCTATTCTAACATTAATATTCTAATATAAGCTAATTATTTAAATTATTTAAGTTCTGCCTATTTATCAGAGTCAGGGAGCGTTTCATTCCTGAACTTTTCACCATCGGTACACAACACTGCTGTTAGGCTGGACTGGGTTTGAGTTAGTGGTTAGGATGAAATGTATTTAACACAAGTGACCAGTCAAACCGAGGAAAAACAAAACTATAAGAATTTAAATACAGGTCGTGGAATAAAAATATCCGTTTTATTAATAATGATGAGTTGTAATTTTCATCACTGTAACAAAAACACAAAAATCTCTGGATATAATAGACTGCGTGCATTTCTAACAGACACCAAAACTGTCCCTGAAAACTTACACAGCAACTGAACACATCACACTAATGACACTAATGACACCAGTAACAGTAATAAAACCAGTGACACTAATGATACCAGTGACACCAGTAACACCAGTAACACCAATGACACTAATGATACCAGTAACACTAATGACACCAGTGACACTAATGATACCAGTGACACCAATGACACCAGTGACACTAATGACACTAATAACACCAGTGACACCAATGACACTAATGATACCAGTGACACCAGTAACACTAATGATACCAGTGACACCAATGACACTAATGACACCAGTGACACCAATGACACTAATGATACCAGTGACACCAGTAACACTAATGACACTAATGATACCAGTAACACCAATGACACCAGTGACACTAATTAAACCAGTGACACCAGTAACACCAATGACACTAATGATACCAGTGACACCAGTAACACCAATGACACTAATGATACCTGTAACACTAATGACACCAGTGACACCAATGACACCAGTAACACTAATGACACTAAAGATACCAGTGACACTAAAGATACCAGTGACACCAGTAACACCAATGACACTAATGATACCAGTGACACCAGTGACACTGATGATACCAGTGACACCAGTAACACCAATGACACTAATGATACCAGTAACACTAATGACACCAGTGACACCAATGACACTAATGATACCAGTAACACTAATGACACCAGTGACACCAATGACACCAGTAACACTAATGACACTAATGACACCAATGACACCAGTAACACTAATGACACCAGTAACACTAATGACACCAGTGACACCAATGACACCAGTAACACTAATGACACCAGTGACACCAATGACACCAGTAACACTAATGACACCAGTGACACCAATGANTCATCCTTTATGGAGTGTGACAGGAGAGAGAAAAGGAGAGAAACAGAGAGAAAGACACGTCAAACCTCAGGAAAAGGACTGAAACAGGCTGTTTATATACTTGGTGTATTTTTCCCCTAGATAAAGCCGAGCTAGAGTGCTGCTTCACTGATAAGAAAAAAAGCAGCTCATTTGAAATTTACATTGTAACCATAGCAACAGGCCAGTCCTAGCTAGTCCTCGGTGTAACTCCGGGGATCAGGACGTCGTTTATCTTCACTGAGTATCGGGCTGGGAAATAAAATGTTATCGAAACATCGCTAACTAGAACAGAGCATGCATTTTATTGTGTTAGTCTTCTTCGGTATTGCGTTAGAGTTTTTGGGTTCGAACTGATATCAGATTTTCAGGAGATCTGGCAACCCGGAGACTGACGGAATGAGATCACATGTGAGATCTTGACTGTGCGCTTGTGGCCTGATCACCTGAGACAGATGTTCATTCCAAGCACATTGTAGAACGTGTGTGTGTGTGTGAGACCTTGTGCTGCATGGCTTCTTTCTGGCTGACGAGTTGTGAGCGCAGGATGAGCACCTCCTCCTTCCGGACCTCCAGCTCCTCGTTGGAGGAGTGTAACTGCTCCATCAGGACCTTGTAGGCCGACGTGGAGCCGTCTTTCCCCGCCAGAGTCTGACGCATCTCGCTCAGGTTGTGTCTCAGCTTCTTATTCTCCGACTCCAGCTCCTGACGCTAAACACACACACACACACACACACACACACACACACAATAAGACGAAGGATGCAGCTTTGCTAGAGAAGCTAGAAAAGCCAGAGTTTCTGCACCACGCTTGTGTGTGTGTGTGTGTGTGTGTGTGTGTGTGTGTGTGTGTGTGTGTGTGTGTGTGCATACCTTAAGAGATTCATACTCCAGTTCAGCGCTGCGAGCCTTCTTATGCTCTTCATCATCCTTCAAACAAGAAAAGAGTCACTCAGCATTTAAAAACAAACACTGACAACTCGATTAGTGTATATTCTGGACAATAACACACACATGCCTCAATTATTACTCCATTTGTAGACAACTAATTAATAATAATAATTAATATCAGTGATAATAACGAGGTTAATTTTAATACAAAACCCCTCATTTATTTAAAAATATACTTCATGTTAGCATAGATTCTGAGTAGCATAAAAGTAGCATGTGTACTGTTATACAGACTGGAAAATATGTTGTGTATATACATATGTGTGTGTGTGTGTGTGTGTGTGTGTGTGTGTGTGTGTGTGTGTGTGTACCCTGGCCCTAGCCCGCTGAAACTGCTCCTCTTTTCGGTCCAGTTCGTTCTGCAGGCCCTGTTTCTCCTGCTCAATCTCCGTCACTCGCTTCTGCAGCTTCAGGAACAGAGCCATGTCCAGCGCTACTCCTTTGGTTACGTCCTACACACACACACACACACACACACACACACACACACACACACACACACACGTCACTTCTACACATTCAGCTTGTGTTGTTTGTGATGTCCAGCAGAGGGCGCCACGCAGAACACGACACGCATCACACAACAGATTTAAACTCGACATTCTGGACACGAAAACTCCGAATACGCTGGCTAGCGATCTTCAGCTAACTATTCATTAATTAACTATTAATTACAATTTTTTAATAAAACATGATGGCGAAACACTTAGAAAAATGGCTGAATTGTGATTAATTCTGGCTTTTTAAAGAGTTTGTTTATCTATCTATCTATCTATCTATCTATCTCTGTCTATCTATCAAAACATTTCTTTCCCCTTAAATGAGATTACTAGCAAACTGTTAAAACCAGATTATTCCAGATTTCACGGCGCTCCACACAGGAAGTGATCTATTTAGAGCGACGAAGTGGAGCCGAGGAGCGCGAGGGAGGAGACGGAGCCGCTTGAGCCTCAACATCCACGTAAGCCTCTCGTTGCTGCTGTGTGTGGAGTCGGTTCTCCTGTGGCCCGGTTTGGGGACGTTCTGAAAGAAGCGAGTGTGTGTTAGTGTGTTACGGGTGTGTATCCTCTGTGTGTTTACATGTACAGCAAATATATGTGTTTACTGTACGTTTATATGTTGTGCTTGTGGTGTGTGTGTGTGTGTGTGTGTGTGTGTGTGTGTGTGTGTGTGTTCACCATGCTGAGTGAGATCTCCTCTTTGAGGTCGTCGTATTTCTCCTCCAGTCTCAGGTGCTCTGTGAGGAGGTTCTGATATCGTGATCTCTCCTCGTTCAAATCGCTCTCCAGCTGCGCTGTCTCCTCCTTCAGAGCCCTCTGCATCCTCTCTACACACACACACACACACACACACACACACACACACACACACACGGTTTAGTTCTGGTGTCAGGACTGGGATTGGTCTGGATGGGTTGAGAGTCAGAGGAAAACCAGATACAAATCACATCTGGGTTAGAAATTAGATCTAGATTAAGTCTGGATTAAACTACAGTCTGGATTAAGAATGGATCAGAACCAGTCTGAATTTATATTAGATAAATACTGGGTTAGAACCAGCTAAAGAATGGATTAATGGATTAAGACTGTATTAGGACAGGTTTAAGACTAGGTTGAGACTAGATTATGACTAGTTTAAGATTGGATTAAGACCGGGTTAGGTCCTGGTTAGAATGGGTTAGGACCATGTAAAGACTGGATTAGGATGGAGTAAGGAACAGATTAGGATGGGGTTAGGAACAGATTAGGATGGGGTTAGGAACAGATTAGGATGGAGTAAGGAACAGATTAGGATGGGGTTAGGAAC
>CM074950.1:1272519-1276645 GCA_037577455.1 Pangasius macronema
CACTTGAGGAGAACATGCACACCTCCTCAGGATTGAACCCGGAACCCTGGCGCTGTGAGTGGGCGGAGCTACAGCACCACATTTCCAGTGACGTATGAGAAGGCTGTCAGTGATCCCGGTCAGTGTCAGCGTTGAGCAGCACCGAGTCTCTGAGTCTGGACTTGTGTTTAAATTCTTCTTCCAGGAGTTTCTTCGATTGATGGTGGAACGTGTTCAGGGTTACAGCACCAGTCCAGTCACACACACTCACTAGTACGAGATGGAGATGGATGAAGTCTGGAGCAGCCCAGAGTCCATAACAGCCACTCTGATGAATCAGTGGAGGAGGAGGAGGAACTTTAGAATGATGTTTCCTGTCAGAACTAACCTTTCCCCAGGAGCACGCTGGCTAATCAGCACAGAGACGAACCTCTGCCGCAATGTTTACAGCTTTATCACACGGACGCAAATCCAGCCATAATCCACCTCCCATCAAACACGAGCCTCGAGTAAGGAATGAAACACTCTGTGACTCTGTGATGTGCGGTTAGAGGAAAATAATCACCGACTGGCACTGGAGACTCCTTCCATAAATGTTAGACAAATACACATCTCCTTATAGAAGACTGATGACAATGAACAATGATTTTTTTTAGAATCTGTTTATGTGGAGCGTCAGGAGTACGAGTCCCTGTGAATGAGCTGTTGCTATAGAAACGATAACGTATCAGAGCGAGTGCGTTAATATAAACCTGTGATTCGCAGCTGCTCTACTGTCAGAGCCGCTGTTATAGACAATTAATGATGAGAAGATGCTGGTCAGGCTCGGAGTGGATTCCGAGTCTATCCCGGGAATACATGCTACGAGGTGGGAATACACCGTGGATGAGTCATCAGTTCTTGCAGGTCTCTCTCTCTATATATATATAACATCGCTATATAAATAACATCAGTAACTGAACTGAAGTGAATGTAAAGGTCTCCTAGAGGTCAGAAAATGGAAACTTGATAACGTCAAAATGCAGAAAAAGAGCAGCGGCTTCACCTGCTTTATTAATTTCCAGGTTGTTTTATGAAACATGCTGCCATAATGAAAGATTACGACTTTGGGAAAACCTCAGGCACCAACTCAGCAAAAGTAATCATTCAGAAAGTTATTCATGAATTAAGACTTTTCCACTACGGAGAGTGAACTACGGAGAGACAGATGGCTTCTTTTATAGAAAGAAATACATCATAGATAAAAAGAGATGTGATCAGAAAAGCTTAGAAAGAGGGAAGAAATAGAAAGTAGGCTGAGAATGAAAAATAAATAGAGCCTCTTTTAGTCGTCTCTCACCAGCCGTCATATTTCAGCACCAATGACTGTGAGAATGAGAGAGAGACAGAGATGGAGATGAAAACAGATGGAGAGAGAGAGAGAGAGAGAGAGAGAAACAGATTGAGAGAGAGAGGAAAAGCAGAGAGAGGAAAGCCTCACTGATGAACAAGTATTTCCTCCCTAGCCTAAAAACACGACGCTCTTAATCAACCGCTCACAAGTGGAAAAGCGTCCGCTGAAGATGAAGCCGTACTTGAAAACCTTTACATTTCAATTTCTATCCAGATTTAAGTTATACTTCTGTTTCAGGATTAACAAGGGGAAAGTTTTGGGTATTCAGAGCCACACTGCGCACATGTTTAAGTGGACTTTCATGAATTTAAGTCTATTTCTGTGGATAGTTAAGTCGAAAAGCCAGGGTTTTTCACTATCATCTAAACACAAACACTCACGTTTAAACCCTGAGAATAATAATAATAATAATAATATGCTGTAACATAAAAGCAAGAAATTAAAAAATAAAAGTTAAAATGATTAATATGATTATATTATATGATGGACTGATGATATACCACTGCATGAATAGTCCTAGTTGTAATTATCACAATAATCAGTGGTTTAATTGAACTAAATGGCTTCCACACTCATTATTTAGCAGCACATAGAATAGCACTTGATCCAGCACAGACTGTTATTTAGCATTTAAATTATTTTTAAAATTCATACTTGTAGTTACTTGTACGCACAAATTACCAAAGCCACAAGATGCTAATGTGTGTGCAGGACAAAATCTGTAAAATCACAATTTTAATTTGCTATTTTGATTTTCCAAATTAATAAAATACCGTCAGTGTTTGTGTTAACTCGATGATCTCTAAAGGAAAGAGAGACATGACGGTTTGAAGGATAAGCTGACCGAGCACTCATCCGTGCGCTTTATAGTGCGCCGTAGTGGACCGTTTGTCCTTATTGATTTACATTTCCTTTATGTTAGGAAGTACGACTGCATAACTGATTGATTAGTTAATTCAACCCATTAAACGATTACACTGGAGCCAAAGGTGCTTTTGTTTCGTTATGCAGTCGAGTCATAAGTGATGGAGCGCTAAAGTAACAGACGACACAAAACTGGGAGCCTGAAAAAAATCAGAACAAACCCCAGACTCGTTCTTATCCCTCGTGAGTTTTCAGCAGTCCATTAAAAAGATATTAAACCCAGTCGCTTTGCATTTAAATAATGAGTTATGAAAAGTCACGCAGCCATGATATAATATATAATGAATTCTGAATTAATTGAGTAAAAATGACATAAAAGGGACTGTGTTTAATTTAACTTTAATTTAAAATGTTAATTTCATTTAGGGGGAATATGTTCAGCTAAAGAAATGAGGAAAAGTGAGAGAGAGAGAGAGTGAGAGAGAGAGAGAGAGAGAGAGAGAGAGAGAGAGAGAGAGAGAGACAGTCATCTTCTGCATGTGTGTTATGAATGAGGCTCGTGAAGAGAAAGTGCAACCTCAGACCTACAGCATGACCACAACATCCTCCCTTTTCCTCAGTGACAGAAGAATAACAGGTCGTTTCCTCCTCCACCCTCCTCCACCCTCCTCCACCCTCCTCCACCCTCCTCCACCCTTCTCCACCCTCCTCCACCCTCCTCGGCTGTTTTACATGTACGCATTTATACGTATTGTAAGCATGAATTAAAATGATAGAGCGGGACTGCCTGTCTCCTGGGCATAAGGAATAAGGAAGAGAACGCTAATCAGTGCTCTAACATGGAACAGGTGAACACAACAGATAAACGAGACCAATGACAGGAGAAGGGGAGGAGACGGGATTAAAACAGAAACCAAAACATGAGCACATGGCTTTCTTTTTCCACACGTAAACATTTCCCAGAATCCTTAGCTCAACAACAAACTACAAGATTAGTCACGTGATCCTCTCCCCACTGGACTGATGTTTCTAATAAGCAGAAGACTGTGTATACCCATGAAAAGCTCTGCTTTAGTGCGACGTCTCACACCTGGCTCACCGCTAAGGGGCATCGCTCAACCTTTTTAATCGTGTTCATGCTATTCCGGGTTTGACCCTTATTCAGTTTATCAGGTTTAGCCTTTTCCTAATCTGTTTGTTGATCACCTGAACCGTTTCCTTTATCAGGACCTTGATTCTGATCTGCATTTTGGACTTGTCCGCTGCAGACACTGCTTATGCCTGCGCTCACTCTGCATGGTGCTGTTCTTTGCTGCTGTCCGTGGTGCTGAAAAGGAGATTTTGGTCGCAAGCTGTGGTGCTGAAAACATGCGATTCTCACTGGCACATGCCTTAAAGGTGGCGGTAAACTCTTCTAACTTTTCAACAACCTGTCAATACTAATAGATGTCACTTTAGTTCTGAGGTGAGAGAGAACTAGACATAAAGATGTGGTGAAAGGATGAAAAAATTTGAGAAAGGTAAAGAGAAAAGGAGAGAGAGACAGAAAGACAAAAACTGTGAGAATAAGAGAAAATCTGCATCTGCTTCAGTAGCTGGAAGATTTAGTGCACACCATTCTTTAGAGTTTTATGGAGCTTTGTGCATGTGGAGAAATGCAAATGGGCCATGAATGTGCTCGACAATTTACAGCTGATTGGCATTCATCAACATACACACGCAGGAGAGGAGAAAAGAAGTGAAATTTTTGGGAAACTGGCAGGAATTTTGAGTTAGGAAATCCTGACTATGAGCACTGAAATCCTGCGTATGAGCACTGAAATCCTGCGTATGAGCACTGAAATCCTGCCTATGAGTGCTGTAATCCTGACTATGAGCACTGTAATCCTG
>CM074950.1:1293645-1306304 GCA_037577455.1 Pangasius macronema
TATTCAGAGCAGAGTTACGCACCATTTTTTCCTGAGCTTCACGTTCAGATTATTAAAATCACCTGCGTGTAGTTCACACCTCTGAGGTTGCTCCGAGGGTCTACACCACCGCGTTTAAACATGAGCACTCGCCTTTAAACCCCAAAAGATTAGGGATAGAAAACGCTGACTGAAGAAAGAAGTATATATAAATATATTTTTGATCTCTGTTGTGATATAATTTCACATAAAAGCCGGAGATGATTTAAAAATGAAAAAAAAAGACTAATATGACGATATAGGAATGAGAAGATGGAAATAACTCCAATAGGAGTCGAGTATATCGTACTGCATTATTAATCCTAGTGGCAATGATCACAGATTTAATTGAACAAAATGGCTTCCACACTGATTGGCTTTCACCAGCGCATAGAATAGCACTTGATCCAAACAAACTCCGCCCCCTAACTCTCATGGAACTTCTGACTAACGCTGAAGTCAGTAGGTGCATCTGAGCTGTGAATACTGATATAATAATGATGATGAATAACGGTGTAGCTACACACCCGTAGATGTCGAGCACGCCGATGAACGAGTGCTGTTTGACGGACGAGTGCAGCGCCTTGTTGACGTGCTCGACGATCCAGTTGAACAGTTTGGCATAGATGTGTTTGGCCAGAGCGTCTCTGGAGTTCATGGCCTGCAGTTTTGGAACTGGTTTGATGTACGTCTCAGACGCCGTCTTCAGCTTCTTATGGCACAGCCAGTGAGCCATGTCCTGATAGGCCACGCCCAGCAGATCACAGAACGCACTCAGGTGCCCGTTATTGGGCTGGGGGCGAGAGGAAGAACCAATCAGAAGGCAAGGTTCAGAGCGAGGTTATGACACTTCTCGAGCCAATCATTATAATATAATATGTTTGCTGTATGATTGTGCGTTTATTATACATGCGCGTGTGTGTGTGTGTGTGTGTGTGTGTGTGTGTGTGTGTGTGTCCTTGTGTGTGTACTCACCGGTATGTTGCTGCTGTCTGCGTCTCTGTCCTTCACCTCCACATTGCCCAGGTGCAAGATGGCCGCCAGGACCTGGAACAGCCCCATCTGATACGACTCGTTAATGCCTGATGACAACAGCACACACACAACTATTACACAACACGCTACACACACTCTACTACACATCACTATTACACTATACTATTAACAGCGCTACACATTAAACTACACACACGCTCTTACAAAACACTACACACTCTACATCACACATGAACCTACACATCACTATTACACTATAATTACACTATATTATTAACAGTGCTACACATTAAACTACACACACAACAGTTACACAACACTACACACACTACTACACATCACTATTACACTATACTATTAACAGCACTACACATTAAACTACACACACAACAGTTACACAACACTACACTCTATTACACATCACCATTACACTATACTATTAACAGCGGTACATATTAAACTACACAACACTATTACACAACACTACACACTCGACGACACATCACTATTATAAACAGTGGTACATAGTAAACTACACAACACTACACACTCTATTACTCATCACTATTACACTATACTATTAACAGCTCTTCATATTAAACTACACACAACAACTACACAACACTACACACTCTACTACACACGAGACTACACATGACTATTACACTATACTATTAACAACACCACACACTATATTACACAAACAACACGCAAACAACATATTAATACGTGTGGTATACTATTACACTATACTAGCAACAGTGCTACACACTACACTACGTAAACAATATTAATACAATATACTACACACACACACAACACGCAAACCGCATAGTCTATTACACACAATAATATATCACACTATACTAGCAACAATGCTACACACTACACTACACAAACTACAATATTACACTATACTACACAAATCCTATACTACACTATACTACACAAACAACACTGTACTACACAAACCACAATATTACACTATACTAAACAAAACCCTATATTACACAAACTACACTATTACACAATACTACACAAACAACACTGTACTACACAAAACATTATTACGTTATTACACAAACAACACTATTACACTGTACTACACAAACTCTGTATTACACAACCTACATTATTACACAAACGACACTAATACACTACACACACAACAAACACACGCCTGTCTAGCATAATCACACAAACCCACACCACATCATCATAATCATAAACACACACACACACACACACACACAGAGCAGTCTTACCCAGCAGTGTGAAGGCGTTCCTGGTAGTTAACATCTCCTTCGCATCGTCCACTCCATCAATGACGGGGTTTCGGCCCTGTTTGGTGTAGTGGAATTCATTCGCACTGCCTGTGGGCACACACACACGCACGCACGCACGCACACACACACACACACACACACACACACACACACACACACACATTTCAGGATAAGAAGCCAAACTGTACACTCCCGGGCAGAAGAAAATAAACAAGCCGAGCCCAAAATGGCAAATATGAAGCTTTTCATGGTTTTAACAACAAATCAGTGGTGAGGAAATGAGCAGGAATGAAGCAGATGCTCTCCTGAGAGCTCCTGGGCCTCCGTTCTCTCGGTTCCTCTTGCTGTTTGGAGAAAAGGTTGTACAGAACTTTCCAAAAAATAATTTCTCAGAAATGAGCCAGGACCGATGGAGCAGCGAGAGATCTGTATTTGTACAGTATTTGTTTAATTCTTGCTCATTTCCTGACCAATGGTTTGTTGTTAAGATCATTAAAATCTTAATATTTTGCCATTTTCAGCTTGGCCCAATTTTTCTGCCCAGGAGTTTACATGGCCATAACCTTTAATTTCAATTTTTAATAATAATTAAATAACTTTTTAATCGTAGAGTAAAGAATTATCATAATATTGTAATAACCCTTAAAAAATCTAATTTCCTCTTTTCCTCTTGAACTTTAAAGTTCAAATTCTACACTAGAGTTTCAGCTAAAAAAATGCTAAAAAAAAAAAAGCAAAAAATGTAAAATTAAATAAACTTTAACACGTTAACTAAACTGATCATAATGAACAACTAGCTGTACAATGCTAGCTAGCCAGTAACATGCAGCTGCTGTTTATTGACTTATGTTAAGTTATGCTAAGTTAGCCTTTGTTAGCTTTTGTTAGCTGGCTAAATTTATAAGGTGAATATTTAAAGGTGAAAACAGAAGAACAGAAAGCGTTAGCTACACCACACGGTCGCCTGAATGAAACGCAGGACATCGACAAAAGTGTGTGTTAAGTATTGCGATACATCGTATAGCACGGCCACAACAGACACCACACGCGCTAAAATACGACATGCTAGTGAGTTAGCTTCTTCCTAGCAGCTAGCAAGTTACAAGTTAGCATATACTGTCTGTTACATTCCAATAATGCTAATTAAAGGAGCGAAGACATTTTTTATCTGACTGTGAATGAAGAAAAAACATTGACAATGTTTTAAATTGTTAAAGTGTTACGGTGTGTGTGTGTGTGTGTGTGTGTGTGTGTGTGTGTGTGATATTATGGTATATCATATATCTGATTATTGGTGCATCTCTACCTCACACATTGTGTCACATGATGATAAACAGGAAGTGATAAAAATACAGGAAGAAGCCCAAATACAGACACCTCTGGAGAGATTAAAGGAGACGCAGCCTGTTGCTTGGCAACGGAACAGTGAATGTGAGGCATTACATCATACACATGTGCGCACACGCACGCACGCACGCACACACACACACACACACACACACACACACACACACACACACACACACCTCGTTAACGGGTGTCAGTTGGACAGGAAGTCAGTTGAGTTGGCAGCCAGTGCGGGAGAGGACAGAGCCAGCAGTGTGTGTGTGTAAGAGACACTACACACTTGTATGTGTCTTTATAGGGGTGTGTTTGTATGTGTGTGTGTGTGTGTGTGTGTGTGAATATACAGGTGGTGCGTGTGTGTTAATGTACGGGTGGTGTGTGTGTGTGTGTGTGTGTGCGCGCGTGTGCGCGCGCGTGTGTGTGTGTGTGTGTGTGTGTGTTAATATACAGGTGGTGTGTGTGTGCTAGTAAATGACAAAGTGTGTAAGAACACAAGCTGTCTCTCTGTAGGAAAGCTCTGATCCCCAGCTTCCATGCTGCGTCAAGATGAACACACATCACTCACATACACACACACACACATCACTCACACACACACAAACACACTCACTCACTCACTCACTTCACTCTCACTCAGTCACACTCATATACACACACACACACACACTGTCACTCACACACACATCACTCACACACACACACACACACACACACACACATCACTCACTCACTCACTCACTCACACTTCACTCTCACTAAGTCACACTCGTATACACACACACACACACTCACTCACACGCACACACATACACACACACAGTCACTCATACACACAGTCACTCATACACACACACACACACACACACACACACAGTCACTCACTCATACACAAGAAGAAATTGGAAAATAAATGTAATTTGAATTAAAGTAAAGACTGAAACGATCGCACTCACTCACTTTACCATTCTGCCTTTTTTATACGTTTATGCCAAAGTAAAGCTGTATTTTTCCACAGATACGTTTTACTCCACTTTCTCTCCTTTCAGCCAAATGAATAGACATGTTTGTAATTTTCATTTAATTTTCTTCCCACATTTTAGTAACTTTTTTATACCAAGGTGAATGAGCATTTTTGATGATTCATTATTTTTCTCTCACTTCATTAAATTTAATAAAATTTATTTTTTGAAAACGTATTATTTTTTATTTTTCTTCCGCTCGTGTTATTATTGAGCTTTTTCCCTTTTGGACGTTCTCACCAAGAGTGTATTTCTTATTATTTCAGAATTTTTTTCATTTGTGCGTGTGTGTGTGTGTGTGTGTGTGTGTGTGTGTGTGTAAAACTCACTGAGTTTCAGGGTCTTGAACTCAGGAAGGTGGGAGGAGGCACAGAGCTGGTAGAAGATGTGATAATTCCTCTCGTCATCCGCCTGAGGAAAGATGGACAGAGCGACGAACAAGACGAGAAAAATGTTAACGGCGAAAACGTAAACGTTCCTGTACTTTTATCAGAAATCAAACACTTCCTGCGTTCAGATCGACCGTCGTTACTCCAGCAGTGGACGTAACTTCATTATTTTATTTTTCTAGCTAGTTGTCGAACTAACATTTTAGCACGCTAGTCAGTTATTACACTAGGATGAGCCATGCTAACACAGATACTTTGACAGACTTGTGAACATGGTCATACCTGATATTCTAGCGAGCCGTCATTCTAATTCAGTAGCATACTGACTAGCTAGTAGCATAAAGTAACAAATTCCTAAATGTGTGTTATGTGACGAGTGTGAGAGCTTTAAAACTTTTACTTTATCACTTTTAGCATCATGCTAATCTGACTGCAGACTCAGAAATGAGCCGAGAGCCACGCCGGGAATCTCACTCAGCACATCTGTCTGTCTGTGTGCACGTCTGTCTGTCTATATACATGTCTGTCTATATACATGTCTGTCTGTCAGTGTCAGTGTACCGTTTGTCTGTGTTCACGTCTGTCTGTCTGTGTGCACATTTGTCTGTCCGTTTGTCTGTGTGCATATCTGTCTGTCTGTGTGCACGTCTGTCTGTCTGTCTGTGTGCACGTCTCTCTGTCTGTCTACGTACACGTCTGTCTGTCAGTGTACATGTCTGTCTGTCTGTGTGCACGTCTGTCTGTCTGTGTGTGCACGTCTGTCTGTCTATGCACACGTCTGTCTGTCTGTCTGTGTGCATGTCTGTCTGTCTATATACATGTCTGTCTATGTACATGTCCGTTTGTCTGTGTGCATGTCTGTATGTCTGTCTGTGTGCACATCTGTCTGTTTGTGTGCATGTCTGTCTGTCTGTCCGTCCATGTACATGTTTGTCTGTCTGTCCGTGTACATGTCTGTCTGTCTGTCCCTGTACACATGTCTGTCTGTCTGTCTGTGTACACGTCTGTCTGTCTACCTGCCTACCCAACTGTCTGTCTGTTTATCTGTCTGTCCACCAACCTGTCTGTTATTTTATTCTTCTATCTGTGTACCTTCTGCACATTTACCTATTTATCTGTTGATCTACTTCACTGTCTCTCTGTCTGTCCATCCATTTATCTATCTGTCCATCCGTGTAACTATCTAGATTAAATTAATTGCTCCTAATTTAAAAGATGTCACAGAATTACAGCTTGTTTGTAAAGTTTTTTTCCTCACATAAAAAAAAAATTAACAGCGTGCGAGTTTTGACTGGGCGCCAGAACTTCGGCAAGAAAGCAAACGTACACAACGTCTGCCTTTATGCCACATCTTTAAACCAAGCGTTGTTCAAGTCTCACCTGAAACACGACTCGCGACTTCTCCAGCAGATACGTCCTCATGTTAGCGCCGATGATGTGGTAGCGCTTATCGAAGCCGATCTCGATGTACTTCCCAAAGCGGCTGCTGTTGTCGTTCCTGGTGGTTTTGGCGTTTCCTATGGCCTAAAGATGAGAGACGAGGGGATTTAATTCAGCTGTGTTAGTGAGGCAGTAATAATGTGTGTGTTATGTAGCAGGAGTTACGTGTGATCGAATGGCGTGTCGATTTTTTACGGTGAAAATGAGAGTGTGCAATACATTTTTATACGCATGTGTGTATACACAATCTCTGTTCCTCTGCAGTAGGTCGATACTGACCGTCCTGCAGAGCAAAGCATCATGGGAAGTCATGGGAGTCCACTGGGACTGCACTCAGCAGCACAGTCTCATTTATATGCTTTTTTTATTTTTGGAACAGTGTGAGCCTCTAGAAAAAAAATCCACCTCTCTATCTCTATATCTGCTTAACCACAAATCTGAAAGTATTACACACACACTTTCCTGCTAACGACTAAAGCTGGTTATTAGCATGACTAACACGTTAAGCTAACGCCTGGCTTTCATTAATCATTAGCCAAGTTATGATTTTGGCCAGGAGCATTGCACAAACTCTGCTGCTGCCGCCCTCTGATGCTAATCACATCAGTCTTCTCAGATTCCATGACTGAAAAACGGCTGATCCGACTTAAATAAAACACACAGTAACCCTCTCACACACACCGACAGAGTAGTTAAGAGCTTCCTACAGCACTCACGGGTGTGTGTGTGTGTGTGTGAAGACATATTGACACAAAGTATGTTTTACACACACAAATATTAGAGCACATATCAGAAATGATCAGGTTGACTTCTGAAACAAATCTTTATCCAGCTTAAAAAAAACAAAAAAAAACCTTTCCTCAGGTAACCAAGGTTACAGAAATGAAAGTCATTACGCTACTGTGTAGGTTAGCATCAGAGCAGGTGAGATCTTAGAAGACATTCAGTTTTATTTGTATAGCGCTTTTAACAATGGACATCATCACAAAGCAGCTTTACAGAAATAAATACATTGAGGATATACATTTTAAATGTAGGAATTTATCCCTAATGAGTGAGCCAGAGGCGACGCTGGTGAGGAAAAACTCCCTGAGACAATCTGAGGAAGAAACCTTGAGAGGAACCAGACTCAAAATGGAACCCGTCCTCATCTGGGTGACACCGAAGAGTGCGATTATAAATCATTCCCTACTACTAATCACTACTAATCAACTGTGTACTACATGGACAAATAGTGCAGATGTGTAACCAGGAAATTCATCACAGCTTTCACATGAAGTCTGTTTGTTGAAGATATCAGCTGTTCACTGATGAGGCCTGAGTGCAAAACTGTCCATATCAAGTGCAGTCCAACTCCATCTTCATGGTTTCTAAGTGGTACCATCCACAGTAATCTCATTGATCATTAGGCTGTCTATGTGGAACCATCCTCAGCAGCAGCGAGTGATTTCCAAGTGAGGAGAACCAGAAGTAGGGCATCAGGATGGATCAGGCAGTTCTGGAGAGCAGAAGGGGTCAGGATCATGGTATCTCAGGTGTAGCATGTGTAGCTCGACAGAGAAAATTTAGAACTTGTGTAAGTGCAAGAGCAAGAGCAGAGCCATTGTGTAGCAAAGGAACAGTTTGTAGAATCAAGGATCAACCAACAGGAGAAAAAGAACAACCTACAGGCTGGAGAAATCTACAGAAACAATGTGTCAGGATGAAGCTGTGAGATTCTCCTTGACCTTTCAGTAGAATTCACAAGACTCTCTTGTCTATCCTCATTAGTCTTGGAACTCCACTGGAATCCCACAAAGGATCAGTGCTGGATCCTCTGAGGTCAGATCCTCAAATGGGTTTTGCAGCCACTGCTATGTCAGTGAAACTCTATTCATCCTTCAGTCACTCATGTTTCTGATCCGATCTCAGCATGTCTGGCAGACATCTCATCAGCTGAAACTAAATTCCAGCAAAACTGAACTGCTGGTCATCCTTAGCGATCCATCCCCATTCCCAGATCTTGTGATCTCCCTGGACAACGCGCAGATCTCACCACACAACAATGGGGGTAACCATGGACAACAAACCTTCTTTCTCTCCTCACATCGCTAAACAGACTAAAGCTAGACTAAAGGCCACTCGGGCTCTGGTTCAGTCCTTTCCTTTTCAGTCATTGTTCGAGACAGGACCACTACAACTTGCTCCTGGCAGGTCTGCCCCTGCGCACCATCTGACCCCTGCAACTAATCCAGAATGCATCTGCACCACGTGCTTTCAACCTTCCCAAGTTCTCCCACACCACTCCATTTCTACGCTCTCTCTCCAATGGCTTCCTGTAGCTGCCCACATCAAGTTTAAAATACTCGCCTACAAAGCCAAAAATGTACCAGCACCCACCTGCTGTTCGAAAGCACTTGTCACACCCTGCTCTGGACCACGCTCTGAACCCACCATCTCTCAGGGTACAAGGAAGACCCACATCAAGGTGGTGGAATAAACTCACCCTGGCACCCTGGCTGTCCGAACACCTGAGTCACTGTCTGTCTTCAGACAAGTCTACAGACCTGCCTCTTCACCAAGCACTTAAATTAGCACTGTTATTTAAAAAAAATACGTCTTGTGTTCTTTGAGTTCTTCAACCAGGTTTTTAGACTGATGGTACTCGTAGTTCCTAGCTAGCATCAGGATGGACTATAAAGCACTTCTGGAATGCCAAACGCCATAAATGTAAAAGTTTAAAAGCAGAAAAGTTTTTCGCTCCTTACCTCCATGATAGGGTTGGAGGCGAGCACTTTCTCCTCGACGTTGGCCTCGCTGGCTGAGCCGCTCACCGTAGCGAAGTATCGCATTGCGTATTTGGCGGAAACCGTCTTCCCCGCGCCGGACTCTCCACTGACAATGATGGACTGGTTCCTCTCGTCTCTGAGATGAAGAAAAAAACAGAATGATGGAAAATCTGTGTATCCTGATATGACGTGGAGTGAGTGGAAGGCATTTTTGTTTTGTTTAAAGGGCCTTTTGTCTATGTGTGCGTGTGTATGTGTATATACATACACACATATATATATATATATATGTATGTATGTATGTATGTATGTATATATATATATATGTATGTGTGTGTGAGTGTGTGAGAGAGAGAGAGAGAGAGACTGTGGCTAGATTATTCGCTGCAGCATGCAGTGAGATGACCTAGAAACCGTACTCCCAAAGACACCCTGCGCGCACACACACACACACACACACACACACACACACACACACACACACACACTCAAACTACAGACCACACCCAGTCTATTACACATCCACACACACACTTTCACTCACCTGGCCATCTGTTTGTAGGCCTCCTCAGCCACAGCGAATATGTGTGGGTCCATGTCTCCCATGTTCTGGCCGCTGTAAGCGTTAATGATGTCTGTGCCATAGATGGGCAACGTTTCATACGGATTAATGGCCACCAACACAATACCTGTGTTATGGAGGAAAGGGGGAAAAAAAATGGTGCAATGTCCAAAAATTAGCAACCAGTCAAGCTCCATCCTGCCCTGAATAATATTCAGTATCCTGAGAAGATTAAAACTGGATTCTCTTAATAGTCTTGGCCATTTTCAGCAAATATTATTATATTTTCTTGACCATATTTTACACAAGAACACAAGACGCAGCACGCTAATATCCGTCTGCATGGTGAGAAACTGTATTGCAGTTACAATAAATAAGTAAAAGAGCACTTGTTTTAATGCGTGGAGGTGTGTGTGTGTTTACCGCAGTAGGTGTAGATGAGTTTGGAGTCGATGAAGCGTACTTTCAGGTTGTGCAACACGGCCGGTTCGTGAAGGTAACTCAGAGCCGTTAGGTCATTTTCTCCCACCAGGATGTCGGGGTTCCGCAGGTGAGGCAGCGTTTTAGTCTTCGGGTCCAACTTGTACTCCAGATCCTTACACACAAACACACAATAGGAATTTTAGACATTCCTGAATTTTATTGCAAAATTACAGCTAGTTACATAACTAGATAATATTTAGTAACACTCACTGGAGTTAACTGGCTATTTTAGATTAGTTAGTTAAAGAGTTTTACTGAATCCCAGTCTTTTATCTCAAACTACTAAGAAACACCCGCTTAAGTTCTGCAGAGATGTACAGTGTTACAACAAATATCATTTTACAGTGTCTCTTTTTTATGGATTTATTGTCCGCCCCTAACAAAGCTTCTATACCTGCTGCAAGAGAGAAGGAATTTGCCCTGCACAATATATAGTTGATGCATCATGACGTGTAGAATAAAGTAAAAAAGAAGGAACAGTCTACAGCAGACAGAGAAAAGCCCACGGGACAGAGAGAGAGAGAGAGAGAGAGAGAGAACACCCTACAAGAGAGGCATCAGACCATGGGAGTAAGAGAAGAGCTCATAGGAGAGAAGGAACAACTTATAGGAAAGAAGGAACTGCCTACAGGAGATAGACAGAACATCCTAAAGGAGAGAGGGAACATCCTACAAGGGTGGGTTTATCCTCTGGGATGCAGGAGAAAAGGAAAAACCTGCAGGAGATGGAGAAGCTTATGGAATCAGCCTATATGACAGTGAAAAGCGTACAAGAGAGGGATCAGTCTGCAGGAGAAAGGGAACCACCTACGGTAGAGCATAAACAGCCTGTGAGAGAGATAGAACAGTCTATAACAGAGCAGGAAGAGCCTACAGGAGAAAATACCTACAGGAGCAAATACAGAAGGAACACCCTAAAAGAGAGATTAGCCTATAGTAGAGGAAGAACAGCATATGGGAGTAAGGGAAAAGTTGACAGGAGAGAAGGAACAGCCTATAGCAGGGAAATAATCTATAGGAGAGGAGGAACTGCTTCTAGGGGAGAAAAGGAACAGTCTACAAGAGTGAAGGAAAAGCCCACAGAAGAGAAAGAATAACCTATAGAAGAGAGTGAACAGTCAATATGACAGGTGAAAAGCCTATATGATAGAAAACAGCCTACACGAGAGGGATCAGCCTACAGGAGACTCGGAAGAGCCTTTAGTAGAGAAGGAACAGCCTTTAGGAGAAAAGGAACAGCCTATCGAAGAGAAGGAACAGCTTATGGGAAAGGGGAAACAACCCACGGGTGAGAAGGAACAGCCTATGGGAGAGAAGGAAGAAGGAATAGCCTTATAAAAATGAATGAACAGTCCAGGGAGAGAAGGAATAGCTTATAAGAGAGAAGATGAGAAGGAACCACTGATATAAAAGAACAAATAACATATGGGAGAGAAGGAAAAGCCTATGGGAGAGAAGGAGAGAAGGAACAGCCTATGGGAGAGAAGGAACAGCCTATAGGAGAGAAGGGGAGAAGGAACAGCTTATAGGAGAGAAGGAGACAAGAAACAGCCTATAGGAGAGAAGGAACAGCCTATAGGAAAGAAGGGGAGAAGGAACAGCTTATAGGAGCGAAGGAAAAGCCTATAGGAGAGAAGGAGAGAAGGAACAGTCTATAGGAGAGAAGGAACAGTCTATAGGAGAGAAGGAGAGAAGGAATAGCCTATAGGAGAGAAGGAATAGCCTATAGGAGAGAAGGAACAGTCTATAGGAGAGAAGGAGAGAAGGAACAGCCTATAGGAGAGAAGGAACAGCCTATAGGAGAGAAGGAACAGCCTATAGGAGAGAAGGAACAGCCTATAGGAGAGAAGGAACAGCCGATAGGAGAGAAAAAGCAGCTTAATGGACATAAAAAAAGCAAACTCTAGACACTAAAATGTTCTGACTGAGCAACTATGTCTAGGGTTTTACACACATGAGTACACACACATGAGTACACACACATGAGTACACACACACACACACACACACACACACACACACACTCACTCACCGTGCCATCTTCGAGCTGCAGGTGCAGTGCTGTGTCCCCCTGTTTGTAGTCTTTAGTGAGCTCTGCTGACCTCCACACCTCCTCGGGGTTGGGGATCCACACCCGAGCATACTGCAACACACACACACACACACACACACACACACACACACACACACACACAGTGTTAAACACAGTGTTAAACACATATACACAAAGATCTTTCTTATATTAATTCAGAATTCTGAAGAACAGCAGCAAGTGCTAATAAAGTGTAGCTAGCTTCAGAGAGAACAGCGATTAGCCACTGACAATCATCAAACACACTCACTTTAGACTT
>CM074950.1:1324401-1341845 GCA_037577455.1 Pangasius macronema
GGTGTGAATGTCTCTGACCAAACAATCAGAAACAGACTTCATGAGGGTGGCCTGAGGGCCCGACATCCTCTAGTGGGTCCTGTGCTCACTGCCCAGCACCATGGAGAATGGTATGCTGCCTATAACATCATTTAGCATAACCGGTTTTGTGGTGGGTCAGTGATGGTCTGGGGAGGCATATCCATAGAGGGATGCACAGACATCCACAGGCTGGACAATAACACCCTGAAGGCCATTAGGTATCAGGCTAACGCTAACCCTAGGATGAAATCCTTGGACCCATTGTCAGACCCTACACTGGAGCAGTGGGTCCTGGGTTCCTCCTGGTGCACAACAATGCCTGGCCTCATGTGGCGAGAGTATGAAGGAATTGATACCATTGAATGGCCCCCACGCTCGCCTGACTTAAATCCAATAGAACACCTCTGGGACATTATGTTTCGGTCCAACTGACACCACCAGGTTGCACCTCAGACTGTCCAGGAGTTCAGTGATGCCTTGGTCCAGATCTCGGAGGATATACCCCAGGACACCATCTGTCGTCCCATTAGGAGCCCTGACGTCGTCAGGCGTACAAGCACGTGGGGGCCATACAAACTACTGAGTACCATATTTAGTTGCTGCAATGAAATTTCAGCAAAATGGACCAGCCTGCTGTATCATTTTTTCACTTTAATTTTCGGGGCGTCTTTGAATTCTGCCCTCTGTAGGTTGATAATTTCCATTTCCATCAAATGATGTGGCATCCTAACACATTACCCAGTCCATATCAGTATAGATATCCAGCATGATATTTTTGCCCATTGAAATCCTATATGTTTTCAAAGTGTTTCTTTAATTTTTTTAGCAATATATATATATATATATATATATATATATATATATATATATATATATATATATATTGTATATCAAACTTTGAACATCCTGCAGAGCAACATTAAGTCTGTTATTTTAAAAAAATTTAAAGAATGCGACAGAATCTTGACTCTGCCTTGAGGAGACTGTCCACCTAAATCAGTGAGGAGGTAAAGAGGGGATTAGTCAGAGAAACATCCAAGAGGACAAGAGGAACTCTGAAGGAGTAGGAGAGATCCACAGTTCAGATGGAAAAGCTGTTAACAGGTCTACCACAGCTGGATGCTCCACACAGTCCAGAAGAGAGACATTACTGGGGCTTCACCTTCAAACGACCTGAAGTGTACTGCCAGCAGTACACTGGAGTGGTTCAAACCCAAGAACCTGAATGTGTTAAAATGGCTCAGTCAAAGGCCAGACTTCAATCCGGTATAAAAAAAAATTTGTAGAAAGACTAGCAATGCTCTCAATGCTCTCCATCCAGAAGAATGAGCAACAACATCAGGATCAAGATGTGCTAAGCTGAGAAATACAGAACTGCAGCCAAAGTTCTAAGCGTTGATCCAGAATGGTGAATAATTATCCAACCAACACATTTCTGCTTTTTTGTTAAGTAACTTTTGTGTCACAATAAAAATATTTCGCACTATCGAGGGTTAGACATTTTGTAAATATGAAATATATGAAATATGGGAAAAATAGTAAGTCCATTTCAATCCCAGGCTGCAACAGTACAAAATTTGTTCAAAGGGGGTTAAAGGGAGGTGAAAACTTATGGACAACACTGTACACTACCTCTCCCCTCCAGTCTCTCTTTAATCATCTAGCATTTTAAAATCCATTGCAGCATACAACTCTCCTATTTATACTGAGAACAGTAAATGTGCCTATTAACTTTTCAAACATTCTGCATCTTTCTCTCTCTGTCTCTCTCTCTGTTTGTCTCTCTCTATGTCTGTTCATCTCTCCCTATCTCTGTCTCTTTCCCTCTTTCTGTCTGTCTGTCTCTCTGTATCTACTGCATGGTTACAACTGTGGAAGAGAGGTGATAAAAACCAGGAAGGAGGAGACAGACGGTGGCGTCAGACACTCATCACGTCTCTCAGATTCACCACACCACATATGACAGCAGATCACATTCTTCTTCTGAAATCTCATCCTGCTTTTCCACCTGGAGTTCATCTAAGCTCAGACATGTATGGAAGACTTATCAGTATGTATCATCAGTTGTGTGACTTCCTGTTTTCAGTGGCATGACTTCCTGTTGTCAGATGGATGTATTCCTGTAAACAGAGGTGTGACTACCTGTGGAAGTCTTCCTGCTTTAGTCTTAGTGGTTCTCCTGTTTTAGTCTCAGTGGTTCTCCTGGTTTAGTTTAAGGGGTTGTCCTGTTTTAGTCTCAGTCGTTCCCCTGGTTTAGTCTTAGCAGTTCTCCTGCTGTAGTCTCAGTATTCACCTGCTTTTGTCTCAACAGTTCTTCTGTTTTAGTCTGAGCGTTCTCTAGTATTAATCTCAGTGGTTCTCCTATTTTAGACCTGAGCGCACACAGTAATGTTCCACTCACATTTTTTCAAAAATGTTGTTCATAATTAGATATGCTTATCATGTAACTGTGTGGTACTACCCACAGCAATCTCACAGTAAACTTTAAGCTATCCACATGGGCTGTTCTCAGCAGCAGTGAATGATTCTCAGGTGACAGTGGATCCAAGCAGAAATAGATTATCGGGTCGGATCAGGATCAGGAGTAACGTGAAGCTCAACAGAAGAGAGAGAGAAAGAGAGAGAGAGAGAGAGAGAGAGAACAGATTATTAGGTATGCTTTTGTCCTGTAGTGCTTTATGAAGATGTATACTGGATGCAAAGTACAAGCAGGGTGTCCGGCAAGACTAGCATAATTAAAAGGGAGAGCCAGAAGGTAACACAGACAGAAGGTTACATGGACCAGCCACTCCACTGTCAACAAACCTGAGTGAACATGTGAAGGTGGAGGGGGGGTGACAGCATCCAAAACATCCCAGTTTACCAAAACGCTGTATGCCCATGAACCCATCTGCACCTTTACCAGTAGTAGGTCATTTACCACTTTAACCAATGTTGCCTAAATACCAGTTTTTAATTTAACCAGCGCTGTCTCTGTGCTATGATGATGCCTAAATCCTGAATGATTGATTTCATGAATGTCATTTCTATGTAGGTATAACTGCTGTGCTACAACCTTTTCTAGGGTCTTGGAGATAAAGGGGAGGTTTGATAATGACCTATACTTTGACAGTTGACAGGGGTTGAGGTCAGGTTTTTTTAATCAGGGGTTTGATAATTAGTAATTTAAAGTATTTAGGTACATAGGCAGTGCTAAGGGAAGAATTTACTATTTTTAGAAGAGGTACAATTGCTTTTGATAATATCTGTTTGAAGAAACGTGTAGGTAAGGGATTGTACACAAGTTGATTTTGATGAGGAAATTTGTGAAATTATTTCAGCCTCTCAAGGGGAGTAAAATCTTATAACTAGGTCTTATTCCTAGTTAATTTTGCTACAGTACTAAATAAGAATCTAGGATTATTTTTGTTATCTTCTAATGGGTTGAGCAATGTATTGATCTAGCAACACTATAGCTCACGAGGCTCTCCTTCCATGCTGTTTGAAATATTACCAATTTAGTTTGACGCCATTTATGTTATTTAATTTCCGAGTGGTCTGTTTTAAGGTGTGGGAGATCATTATACAAGAATGCTTGTTTTTTCTCTATGTTTATTTTTTAAGTGGAGCTACATTGTCTAATGTGTAGTGGAACGTTGACTCTAAGTATTTAGTTACCTGATCAAGTTCTGTGGGGTCAGACGCTGATCCAATCAAGGTTCATAACTCTGGGAGATTATTAATAAAACTATGTGCAGTAGCCGAAGTGAATATATGTTTGACGCTGTAGTGCATATATTATGACATTTTAACTGAGATGAGATAATGATCTGAGATAGCTTCAGACTGTGGAAATGTGTCTATATTTTCAATATTTAATCTGAATTTTAGTATTAGATCAAACGTGTGACTGCCATTATAAGTGGGTCCTATCATGTTCTGAATAACCCTTACTGAATCTAGAATGGACACCACCACTGTTCTCAGAGGGTGTTCTGGATTATCAAAATAAATATTAACGTCTCCAACAATTAATGTTTTGTCTAAAGAAACAACCAGGTTTGAGAGGAAATCCGCAAATTCACAAAGAAATTCAGAATGTGGCCCTGGGGGTCTGTACATAATAATTAGTGGAATTGACCAGGTATAATTTTTTTCTACACAAATCCAGTTGATCCAGTGATCCAGTTCTGCACAGTGATCACCGATTCCATCCTAACTTTATATATAACCTTCTGGTTTGGATTCTCCACCTCACAAGAGTGATCCAAAGTTCAATGCATAATCAGGACAGTGGACAGGATAATTAGATTTAGTTTACCAATGTCTAAGGACATTTACAAAGGTCACAAAGCATGCTGGCAAGATTACAGCTGGCCCCTCTCACCCAGGAGATCACCTCTTCCAGCCACTTCCCTCTGGAAGAAGACTCAGGGCGATCAATGCCAGCACAAAAATATGTGCCCAGAGCTTTTTCCCCCAGAGCTTTGGTGCTCACTAACCGCATGTTGACACCTTCCATGTTGAACAGCCTCTCTCAGTGCGGCTCTTACTGTAGCTCTGCAGCACAGTGCATCCCTGGACAACAGTACAATGTTTATATATGTAACATACTGCAAACAATAGTTATTTTATTTCTGTTCAAATATAAAATATATTCCACTTCATATGTGTGATAAAATCCTAACAGGGTATTTGATAGATGTTAAGATATTTGTTTTGTTCCACTGTAAAATGTTTTATGCATAAAAAAATAAACCACAGAGACATTAAAGAGATTTTTCCATATCCTTTATGGCAGTGTGTGTCTGAAATCTCTGCATCACATTTTTACATATTTTACATTCAGGTATTTTTTGAAAGGTGATTTATAAATATAGTTCAGATGATTTTATTTTCCCTTAGTAAGATTTTGTAGAAATAATCAGTGCATGTGTGTGGGAAATTATTTTTAAAAAATATTTTTCATCTATGTGTTATTTTTTATTATTATTTATTTCCTGTTTAATTGTCACTTTCACGTCTGTCCCCTCCCCCATAACATTCATTTGAATGTCTGTCTGCCTTTGGAAAATTTTCTACTGAAATTTCAATAATCGAATTGAGTCTCAACCTTACCGAACAGCTGCACGAAAATCAGACCATTGGTTAAAAAAAAATAAAATAAATTAGTCTCCATTTTTCACACACTCACTTTACTAAAACACCTTAAAAACTACTGTGTGTGTCTGTGTGTGTGTCTGTTTATGTGTGTATCCAGCACCCTCATGAGGCTTTGTGTTTTTCTGAACTCTGTTCTATTGACATGGAATATCAGACAGCTTTTTTCCTCTCTGGAGAGGAAGCAGATTAATCCAAACACACACAAGCATGCACGTGCACACACACACACACACACACACACACACACACACACACACACACACACACACACAAATATCATAGCAGGCTCAATAACAACTAAATGACCTTCACATTATAAATAAAATGGCCTAAACATTATAAGCCAGTAAACCCAGGGCTACTGCTACTGTTTAGACAGCCTGAGTTATTATAACTCGATCTTGAATGAAGATCCAATCACATTTTATGAGTAATTAGTGAAGAAATCCAGGTAAAATTCCAAAACTGATTCCAAAGGTCAAAATATTTAGCAAATCTATGCCTCCTTGGCTTGTTAATGGACAGGTGTTGGCTTACCTAGTAAAGTGACCAGTGAGCTAAGCTGTAGACACTTCTTTTAATTTAAGATACAGTGACATATTAAGGAATCATGTGCTTCTGACTTTATAGCAATCATTTAGGAGATGCCTTTTCTTGTTTCACATGACAATGCTTTCCTGCATTATTATTTTGTATATATTTTTCTAAACCAAAGATATTAAACTTTTTTGTTTTTAAAATATCCCACACAGTGTCCCTGACAATAGCACATCTGACATATTCAATTCAATTTTATTTGTATAGCACTTTTAACAATGGACATTGTCAGGTTTACAGAAATAAATATATTTAGGATATACTTTTAATTTATGAATTTATTCCTAATGAGCAAGCCAGATGTGATGGCATCAAGGAAAACTCCCTGAGATGACATGAGGAAGAAGCCTTGAAAGGAACCAGACTCAAAATAGTGCAAATATAAATAATTCCACAGTCAAGCTCATTGCATATACTGATATCACAGTAAAAATAAGATCTGAAGATAAACATAAAACACCTGTGCTCAAGCCTCAACATCTTTCAGAAAGCATAATCTACACTTGAACTGAAAAGAAGAAACAGAGAAAGGCTGAGGATACTTGGAATCTTCTTTGGCACTGACAAGTACTGTGACACGGCCACAAAACAGAGAAATTGTGTTCATTTCAAACATTTCAAATAATCCAGTGTTTGTTTGTTTATATTTTTGTTAGGGTTATTTATATCTGTGTATTGTTTTGTGGGTGGAGGGAGGGGATATATTGAATGGGAATATGGAGGGACTCTTATTGTTAAGAGCCACCTTTTGAGGAAGTAGGAAGGGCAGCCATTTTGTTTTAAGGGGATGGCACATGGTGTGAGGGGATATGCTTGAAGTGGCTTGCAAACGAAGGGGCTGGGAAATGCCTTGCTCCCAGGGGGGGCCCGTGCCACGGGTTTAAGTTCAACCTAGCCCATTGCCTTAAAAAATACCGGATTGGGGTTGAGGCCTGTTTTAGTGAACCAGGATGTTTTCTCTGACTGGGATTATTTGTGGATTATTTTTCCCTTTTTCCTGTGGGTTTGCACGGGGGATCTAGAAATCCCTGAGAAGACAACGTCGGTGAGACTGATTGGGTTTTTCCCTTACTTTTCCCTTTTTTTTCCTTCTCCCTTTTGTTGGGATTATTGTTTTTGTGGACTGTTGCTTGGCTGTGGACTCTGATGGTTTTTGGATATCGGTGCCTTTATAGGACTCATGGACTCATAACAGCTCTTGCCATTTGGACTCAATGTATTTAATTATCTTTCATTGTGCGGTTCATTATGCTGTGGGGTTGAACAATGTGTTAAGTCAATGTGTCTATTAATACATGCGTGGGTCACTGAGAGTCTTATGTTTTGCACATGCTCTATTGAATTGATGGTCGGGCAGCTGTTCTAAACAAGATTACCCTAAAAAGAACTCTTTGGTAACAATGAGACTTCGAGTAAGATAAGTTGAACTGTTACAGTACAAGCAAAAGAATTAGGATGAGTTCTGGAAAAACTGCAGAGATGGAGATGGCTTCAACTACAGCTGTGCTAGAGGAGCAGGGATATAGTGGTGAACAACTTGGCTGTCTTAATGCTGTGGCACTGTATGGCTGTGATGGAGACTCATCTTCGTGGACAAATATCTTTGTTTAGTTTGTCTTTCTCAAACAGTTGGCTTCCTGCCTGGTGAGGTTACTGATGTTTGAGGGTAGTCAGAGTCTTCCATCCAAGAAAGAATCCATCTTCCATACAAGATGAAGGCCCTGAGGCTACAAACAGTGCAGAAACTGCTGTATTGTCTGGACACTGTGCTATAAGTCATGTTCGGGCTTGGTGTACTGAGGATTGCAAGCAGAATGTGGCTCAACAGGCAAATGTTTTTAATGCCCAACAATTCCACAAACGCTTTGTCTACTAAACAATTTTATGGGTCTGTTTTTAGAGCCTGGGGTCAACTGGAGAAACCATTATGATCTTGAAGAACTATTTTCTTTTAACTGTACCTGGAAGTGAGACTAACACTTCATTTCATCAGTAGTAGCCATAGTGACATACACAGAATTCATTGACCTGGACGATGGATAGTGGGTACAAATACAGCAACTAGAGAGCCAACTGGAGAGCCAGGTCTCCTTTCCAGAACTGTATGTGTGTCTATTTCAGAAGCTCCATATGATGACAGCAAATGTCAACTTCTCAAGGACTTCCCTTTCTCAACAGTAACTGTACAACTACAGCATAAAAAACTGGTCTTTCTGGAGAACCAGAAAGATTAGTCACAAAATGGAGAGCAAAAGGAGAGTGCTGTACAAGAGACCTCTGCCAAAGTGGTCTGGGGATCTTCAGTGGCAAGTTTTATATTCTGCAATGCTGACTCATGCTTTCTTAGTTCCACTTTTTAACACACACAACAGAATTATCAGTAACCTTTCTTTGTCATTTTCTCAAGCAATGTTTATTTTAGGTTATAAAGTTTCCCACTATAATTGGGGGCAATGTACATTTATCTTTTTTTTTAGATGGAAAAGCAAAAGTAGCTATCTGGAAATCACAGATGTTTGCACTCAAATCTCCATCAGTGAACAGTTGATGGGGCAGTCGTGGCCTAATGGTTAGAGGGTTGGGCTTATAACCCGAAGGTCGCAGGTTCAGAAAATTACATCTTTTTCCAGAAACCCTGTTTTTTTTGTTCAGTTTTTCAATGTTTCTAGGACATAGTGTGAGTGTGTGTGTATGTGTAAAAGATGAAGCACTTAGCAGAATTAAATATCAGATTTACTGCCTCCAGTTTCACTAACAGCAGAACTCAATTTACTCACCGAGTTCTCACACACACACACACACACACACACACACACACACACACACACAATTTGATCCTGAGCACAGGTTGCTGTCTGTGTGAAGTTTCACACGACCTCCCTGTGTCAATGAAGGTTTCCTCTGAGTCCACCGGTTTCCTCCCATCTCCCAAAAACATGGCTGTAGGTGGATTAGCTATGCTTCATTACCCCATACAGTACAGCAAAATTCTTTTGTTTGCATATCCCAGCTTGTTTTGAATTTGGAGTCAGAGCACAGGGTCAGTTTTGATACATTATATTTACATTTGGTCTTTAGTAAGTAAAAGTTTGGAACCTCATTTAAAATTATAATATTTACTTTGCTAAGAGGCCAAATTAGAACATCTTATAGTCCAGAAAATATGGTAAGCAAATGATGTGTAAAAAGGATGATTTTTGATGACTTGGTGGTAAAGTCAGACTTTTTGGAGTTGAGTGGATAATAAATAAATGAGCAAGTGAAACAAGAATGCACTTTCAGACTGCAGCTCACCATCAGCATCATTAATATTTCACACATGAGCTGCGCTCACTTAGAATCCACATTTATCAACCACAGATGATGAACGACTGTGTGTGTGTGTATGAAGGAGGACATTCCACATTCTGAATGTGTATGTATATGACTGAGTTGTTCCTCACTCTCCCTGTGACTGATTTCAATAGAATGGTTTGTTAGTATGTCATATTTCACCTGTGTGGGTGTGTTCTTCAATGGCTGTCACCTTGTCAAGGTGAAGAAGGCTGTGTGTCCTGGTGATCCTGAGAGTGATGCTGTCTGGAGCTTTGCTCTTGGTAGGGTCTCCCATGGTGAGGTAAGACAAGGTGAGGTTCCAGACAAAAAAACGATCAAACCAAACCAAGACCTCAATGGTGGAGCAGGCGGGTGATGACTGACTAAAGTGGAACATCAAAACGGCTGTGAAGGCAGAAGAAGGCTGCAGTACAGAAGGGCTCCCAGTCATCTTGGTTTCCTTGCCACTGGATATGGACTCTAACCTCTCAAGGGCATTGAGGTGTCTGCTGGCATATCAACCTTCCCAAGTTAAAAGATGTAATGCGCAGGCACCCTTCTGACCATGAAGTCTGGCAGCTCCTAGCCACAACCTGGCACATAGGCAGTGGATTTACCTCTCCCAAGTTCTTTTTGGTTAGAGCACGGGGTTTAGGTAATGTGTCTTTCTCCTAAAATATCAAAATACTACTCCCCTCTAGTATTTAACTGACTTCTGAGCTAAGGTATTGTTTACCTTTGTTTTAGATATAAACTGTAACAATCTGATACAGTAAATTATCCTTCTGCGTAACAGGAATGGATGAACACTATCATTGGAACTGCATTAAGGAATCTCACTATCTCACTATATGTGAAAGGCAATTCACTGTTTGTAACGATGACATATGAAACAATAAGTACCCCAATAAAGAGAGATGTTCACCACCTGGGATCTCTTTGTGAATTATTTCAAATGCAAATCAATATGGATGTCAATGAATGTCTCAGTTTTGTTCAAGAATTATACCAGGTGTAGCACAACACACTCTAAATGATTAATCTATATAATCCCTTCAGTTAAAAGGTAAATATACCACTCTATGGTCACTGAAAGGTGTATCTCAGACTATTTACAGGGTAACAGTAGTGCAAATAAGGCAAATAAACTGATTACTCAAACATTCAGATATCAAAGATTAATAAAGCTAACGGTTTGTGGGCACACATTCACACATTCATACACCCACCCCAGTTTTGCAGGCCAGAAAAAATTTAAAAAAGAAACTGGCCTATTCATTCAACTGAGCAAAAGAAATCAAACAATAAAGCATCTCAAATCCCATTTGTTTATTTGCTTATTAATGTCCAATCCTTGGAATCCTTGGTCAACATCAGAGTGAAAATCAGGTACCAGCAGGACATCACAGACTGTAATGTCCTTTGTTTCACCAAAACAAGGCTGTCCTTGGCAATACCGGATTCTGGAGTGCAACCTGCTAAGTCCTTTTTGTTTATTGCATAGACAGAACAGCAGCAGTGGGGAAAACGAAAGGTGAATTATGGTGAATGGGAATTGGTATGACAATGTTGTAATACTATCTCACTCCTGTTCAACCTGGAACTCCTGATCAAGGGCCTTTCTTTTTTACTTCCCCTGGGACTTAATATTGATTATAACCACTATTATCTAAATTTCACCACAAGCATACAAAGATTCTTAGAGCTGAACAAGGCAATTCACCAAAAAAATAAACAAAGGCTCAAAGAGGAAGCTGTGGTGAAGAGAGAGGTCAGACCAGTCAGAGGCCATTCTTTGGGATGCACTCTGGATGACTGATTCGGACATGTTCCGGGTCAGCTCTGATGGCATCAACTTGTTGACAGGATTCATCGGAACACTGGTGGACAGTATTGTTCCAATGGTTTCCATCTGGACTTAACCGGATCATAAACCATGGATCGATAAAGCAGTTTGCAATGCACTCAAGGCTCACACAGCTGCCTACAATTCTGCTCTAATTTCCACAACCGTGAACAAGTACAAGAAGGCATCATACGCACTGAGTAGTAGAGTGAAAGAGGCTAAGCAGAGTTATAGGGACAAGCTGGAGTTTCAGTTTCAGCAGCGCAATACCAGGAGTATGCCCTACCCCTAACCCTATTTATTAGTTTTCATTTTTCTATATAACAGTTACCTGAATGCTGGCATAAAAAAATATTTTTATTTTAGTTATCTAATGCAAAAACACACAGAATTAATTTCACTGATATCGTTCATTTTAAACATGAATCACATTAACATCTGTTTAATATATTAATTATATGCTAATTATAAATAACACACGCACACACACACAAACACTCCTGCCGTCACCTCCACCTCTCACTCACACTGCCCTAATAATGAGTGTGTAGCAGGAACAGACTGTGAGTAAAAGAACACTCAAGAGTGTGTCCTTCACACATCTAATCATCTCTAGAACATTCATCACATACACACAAGCACACATATCTGATGAGGTGTCAGATTGGATAGGTTTTTGATAACACCCAGAAACCTGGCACTGGCACTAGACAATTAGACTGGTTAGTTACTCATTGTCCTGAGGAGGATCTCGAAATGTTTGGGGAGGAGCTGAATCAGCTGAGATCTCAGAAGACTGGCAACACACACACATACAGACACTGTATAGTCCAGCTGGGTGGAGCTTCCTGCCAGGGCTTATCATACCACTCAGTACCTCTGGCACATGGAGAACATACAGATCCATCTCCACCATGAGAGGACACAGAGTTGAACCTTTTTTTCCAGGAAAAAACATAAGATCATCGGGAATGGAATACAATATGCATTGGCCATAGCCAAATTTCTGTTAGGCAGAGTGAGAAAAAGCAGTACTGCATGACTGTGTGTGACATCAGAAGATTTGTCCACTTCTGTTATACTGCCATTAAAGGTCAACATGACTTGACTTAATTCCATATAAACTCTGCATTGGATCATCTGTCTCTCTCATTGTGCTGTTTATTACAGAACATTTCTTATTTCTTACACTGTTTGTTAAAGATCACTTGATATTTAATCATGTTTATAGCACTTACATTTACATTTATTAAGATTTATCAGACATGCTTATCCAGGGTGACTTAAGAAGTGCTTTGGGTCTTCATCAGAAATATCTCAATTCATTTAAATTTTATTTATAATTCAATTAAATTGAATTTTATTTATATAGCAGTTTTAACAATGGATATTGTCACAAAGCAGCTTAATAGAAATCTGGATACTGATTACAGAAACTTCAGTATGGACAAAAGATTTAATTTTAGTTTTGATTTCATTTGAGTTTTAGCTTTAAGTCAGCTTGAGCATAAACTGTTTTTAGCAAGTGTAGTCTTTAGGTGATTCATGTGAGACTATCTACAACCATCTTTATGATAACTTTGCAGTACCATTCACAGCAATCTTATGGCACACTTTAGAATGATTATAATCACAGTATCTGGTGTCATCCAGATAAGGACGGGTTCCCTTTTGAGTCTGGCTCCTCTCAAATTTTCTTCCTCATGTCATCTCAGGAAATTTTTCTATGCCAGTGTTTCATCTGGATTGCTCGTTAGGGATAAATTTAAATCTATATCTGAATTTCTGTAAATTTGATGCCTTGTGACAATGTCTAAAGCACTATGTAAATAAAATTGAATTGAACTGTAGTTTTGTCCACCTTTTCCTTATCTCAGTTAATGATAACTGAGGTGATATAAACCATAAGAACTAAATTTTCACAGACTTTCAAAGCATCTTTAACTGATTAACTTAACTGCTTGAAAAGCTGACTTGGATTTAAAGACTGATTAAAACTGAAGCTTTACTGTGTGATGGTCTTGATACAGACAACAAACACTTTTGGTGCAAACTGGCCTGGTTTCTAATTGATTACCTCATCATCATTCTTACCCAAACACATTTCAGAGCCAAGTTACAGCCATGATTTCAATATGGTTTATATATTTATTACTGTTTTATTCTATATACACTGTTTTCTGTTTAATTCAGCACTGATTTAACAACATTGTATAATTACAGTCAATAAAGCTTTTTTTAATGAAATGAATTTCTGTCTGTCTTTCTGTATCACTCTCTTTCCTTGTTTCATTCTGTCTCTTTCACTGTCTAGCTTTCTCTCTCAATCTGTCCGAGTGTCTCTCTCTATCACCAGTAGGAGGTAATTAGATCAGTGATTAGTTTCACCTGCCAGTGTGTCTCTCTGCATTGATTAACTTTTACTGCTCTGTCCTGCATCTGCTTACAGAGAGAGAGACAGAGAGACAGACAGATCGATGTGCTTGTCTTCTTTCTGTCCTGGTGGATTTTTATTGCTGACAGGGAGGAGATGAGACATCACAAAACAAAGCATCCTTCAAGAAACCATTACACACACAGCATTTTGAGCTGTGTGTATTGATCTATGTAGTGTTAGTGCTGTGACGAAGAATCACTCCTCATCTTCCTTCTTTCTGCTGACTTTGTTAATCAATCACTATGGCAACTGGACACACCAGTTAATGTGTGTATGTGTGTGTGTGTGACATCACAATTTTTAAAAATCTTAATAACTAAATAAAATTGCTAAATAAAAAAGAATGAAATCTAAATTAATATCAAAGACTTTATTGAAATTAAATTGAAATATGAAATTACACACAGACTGTAACTCAAGCTCAGGATCATGAGGACAAAACTGGGTACCACCCAATAACAGATTTTTTAATAAATTAGCTTAATAAAATATGGTTTAATATAATTAATAAATATAAATATATTAAATATAAACACAAGCACTATTTAAACACTTTAACTGGTATGTCTGGTGTATGTCTGCCTGGTGCATTTTCTAATATTTTTTGCATATGAGTTGACTTGGCAGCCACAGGTGTAGCCTCCCGACACTTCCTGGTTCTGGCACTTGCTTGTTCCCTTAGATTCTACATAAATAACTGATTGCTTTAGTTTTGTTCTTTGACTCCAATGTTGTTTTAATAAGCCAAGGTAATATGATTGGAGCTTGTCCAATTTTCCCTAAAGTTAATTTATAATGCCTGTGTTTGGTTGCTTGCTTTTATTGTTGCAGAGTTAATCACCTTCATTTTTATAGGACAGCTGCAGTTGGGTACAGTTGTTTGAGTGCTGTGAATTTATTGTTTGGATCCCCTGATTAGGTAGGGTGAGTGATCTAGCTGGAGAAATTCTTCTCTCTGCATATCCCAGATTCTTAGGAAGTTGAAGTCAGGGTTAGTGTTAGCCATGATATGGTGCCCCTGGAGCAGAGAGGGTTAAGAGCCTTGGTGGTGTTGGGGGGATTTTAACCCCTGACCTTCTGATTGGTAACCCTAGTGTCTTAACCACTGAGCCTCTACTGCCAAGTGGCTTATGTGAATTTGTTTGGAACAGTATGCTCCAGTTCCTGAATCCTCCTGAATCAACAGCTTGTGTAAGAGTTTGGTAAGGAAATGGAGACCTTGTTGTTTAAAATCTGCCTACATGATACTGTAACTGCTTACTTAAATGAGCCAAATGCTTTGACACTGCAGAACTAGCAGAAGAGTTTATCTTGACTCATAAGCTTGAATTTGATCTGAGCAGATAAATGTTTCAGGTGGCCCACAAGCCTACTAACTGTCTCTTCTTTGACCTCATTTAAAGCATCTACCAATAAAGGTGTGTTTTCTGTTTTTATTGTAAAAACCTTGGCCACCTTTTTGGTTTTTGTGGTGCCCTTAAAAACAAACAGAAATCTCCAATGTCTGTAGTCTCTGTTAAAACCATTGATGTTTCTTTATCTCCTGATGTGGTTTCTAGCAATAAAACTTATCTAGTCAATTATTCATCTTTCCTAAGGGATGTTTTGGTTTCTTTGCTTTTTGAGCCTGAGATGAAGCAACCTCTAGAGATTTGTAGAAATAATGAAACTTTTCAGTCTGTGGTTCTCAGTGCTGTACTGCAATTTAGTAATAAGTATTCTTTGGGAGTATTTGGTGACGTTTTTTTTTTTCTTTACTAAATGTCACTGTCCAGTCAGATCTGGTTTCTGGTGAAGCTGTTGTTGTTCTCTGTTTGGAGATTCCAATTGAAGAAGTGTCCCTTATTTTAAGGAATGATCTATCTGGCAGTAGCACACCTACTGAGGTGGTTTTTACTCCTAAAATTTCAGAAGGGTCGGGCCTTCTTGAATTGGGATGTCTTTTAATATTATGTTTTGTTTAGGTTCATCTGATTAATTTTAGGTTAGAAGATATTTTAGGACACAACATCAGTAGTGTACTTAAGAGTCATCAGGTGTTTCAGCCTTCGAACACTACACTCTCTCGTGTGAGGTGGCCAGCCGCAGGTTGATCACTCATCTGCTTTTATCCCATGTCCAATCAGATGGTGTTTATCCATGGTTCTTGGGAAAGAATGATAGGGATAGCAAGATAGAGAATACTAGACTCTATGTTCCTCCAGTTGGGTCATACAAAGATAACACATGAACTACTCACTACTTTCATGGCAGAATTAACTGTCATCATCAGTGCTAGACACATAGTACCAGTGTCTACCGATCAAAGAGACCCGTTCCTCCTCGCACCTCCCACTCTCCTCACTGCTGCTCCTGGTGTCTTTGGAACCAAAGACCTTTTACAGTGTCAATGGCAACAGGTTCAGCATCTAGCTAACACTTCCTGGTACAGATGGAAGAAACAGTATCTGTGTTTACTACAAACATATAGGAAGTTGCAGTCTAACCAACCCAACATTGAGCTAGGCAGCATTGTGTTCCTCAAAGGTAGCCAAGCCAAAAGAAATGAATGGCCAATGGGAATAATTACTCAGGTCTTTCCAAGCTAAGCTGGGAAAGTGTACATAATGGAAGTAAGGGTTCCCAAACAAGAAGGCACCAAGCTCATTCTTAGACCAGTAACAGAGAATGTCCTTCTTCCTTCTATCCAAGTCAAAGTAATGTCCAACAAGTGTCATTTAGTGGTGGTTCAATTACGCCAGACAGCAAGTGTTCAGTTATTGTTAAGACTCAAAAATTTAATAGCCATTAAAGGGAAATTTTTGTATGTTTGTCTGCTTAGTAGTATGTCTCCCCCTACTGGTTGTTCTAAGGATAATCCTTCATAATATTGAGATTGTCATGTGACTGCTCAGATGATCAATAAGAAAGTTAATGTTTTTCCATGCTGTCCAACTCTACAGACATAGCAGTGAAACAGCATCCATCTGCATTCATCGTTGGCCTTTGGTATTCGTTGGTATGTATCATTACTATTGTTCATGTCAGATGAATTTTCTCATTGCATTGTATGGGAGCTACAGTGCATTCCTTTTGCTTAATTATTACTCTAATTTGTTTGCCTATTCCATTTCATATCATTAACAAACAAGCAAAGCTTTGTCTTTAAGAGTTAAATCTATCATTTGGTAGATTACATAGATAGTTGTAAGAAGTATTTATCTCATGTGCACACTGTGAAAGCAAATTCATATTGTTTTATTGTTTTCCTCTCTATTTCATAGTTTTACCTCATCCTTATTTAAAAGTGGAAAGACAAAAAGTGTTGTTACTAAAGATATGACCTGTTTGGAGTCTGGCAGCAGGGTGTTGGTCTTCATCTGTTTAAGAGTTGTGGTTTTAATGTTGTAAGAAGTATTTATCTCATGTGCACACTGTGAAAGCAAATTCATATTGTTTTATTGTTTTCCTCTCTATTTCATAGTTTTACCTCATCCTTATTTAAAAGTGGAAAGACAAAAAGTGTTGTTACTAAAGATATGACCTGTTTGGAGTCTGGCAGCAGGGTGTTGGTCTTCATCTGTTTAAGAGTTGTGGTTTTAATGTATCTTTAATGTCTTTTGCTGTATCCCCTATGTCTGAGGGCTTTGAAGAGAAACTGGGTGGCATCATGAAAATAGGGTTAGGGTTAGGTTAGGGTCAGGGTCAGGGGTTAGGGTTAGGGTCAAGGGTCAGGGTCAAGGTTAGGGTTAGGGTCAGGGTTAGGGTTAGGTTATGGTTGAAGTACAATGATTCCCCCCATGGCAAGATTATTGCATGGTTGAATAGGGAACTAAGGCAAGTACACGGGCCGGCACTTGTTAAGCATTGCCATTGTTCCTGTAGCAAACCCCGGCTTGGCGTCTGCTAATTTAACAAATCCAATCGAGCATAACTCGATCGGGCTTTAAGCTGGTAGGTTTGGAGCTGACGTAAATGTTTTAACCTTTTAAACTCCCTCCTATTTTACTTTGATTCATTTCAGTGTTAAGATATGAAGCCTTATTTAATGAATTTCAGGACACATCATCAGCAGTGTACCTCAGAGTCGTCAGGTGTTTCGGCCTT
>CM074950.1:1380271-1399531 GCA_037577455.1 Pangasius macronema
GTTCCCAAAGACCAACCGCTGATCACCACTGTTCCCATTGACCAATCACTGATCACCACTGTTCCCAAAGACCAATCACTGATCACCACTGTTCCCTATGACTGTTTCCTTTGTGTCTATTTCCTGACTCTTCATTTGTGTTCTTGATGGAAGTTATCTGATTTTGATTGACCAAAGACTTTCTTTCTGTAAAATCTATGTATTATTTTCTTTTTCTAAAATTTTAAATGGCGCTTCATGGCGCCATCAACAGGACTGAGAAGGTAATTACTGGATGGTGGAGCAGAAATAAAAAATGTGAATAAGAAATGATAAAAAAAGGAGTTTTCACTTCACATTTGTTGAGCTGGGATACTTTCAGTTCAGCCATTTTAGTGCTGTGAAGGCTCTCGATGACATGGTGATCTTGTTCATTTGCTCATTCTCTCTTAACAGTGAATAGTGTTCACCTCCGACACAAGATACTGGTACACATGCAGTGCTTAGTGAATAAAGGTTTGTGATAGTGTTAGAATCCCCCAGCAACGGTTGCTGTGTCTCCATGTCCTCAACACTACCTCCACAACAAGGTTAAAATGACGACGACATGGAAACATCATATCATTATATTATTTATACTCGGAATAAAACTCAGAACTCCGCCTATGAACTCGGAGTTCATTCAACAGGGGGAGCTGACTATCTATTTAATATTTAAATAACATGGAGTAGAAATAAAACATGCAGTTTTACAGTAATTTGTCCAGAAATAGCCGAATGTCTCAACAGAAACTTAAATTCTACACCATGAGCTTAACGACGAGGAAAAACAACACAACTGTATACAGCAACAACAGAAATACCAAAACACACACACACACACACACACACATATCGTTAGCCTCATAGCATAATTGCCCAAGTCATATTTGGTTAAACATTTCTTGAGCAATTATGATATGAGGCTAACGATATATACATTATATACATATAAAGCCAGGGAGAGAGAGAGAGAGAGAGAGAGAGAGAGAGAGAGAGAGAGAGAGAGAGAGAGCTGTTCGGAAAGTCTCTACACTCACACAAAGGAAGAGCTAGTGTCAATATACGACTACGAACTACACAACACAACACAACAAAAAAACGACTTTAGAAATTAGATTAGAAATCCAGTTTCATGTGGCATAGATACCAAAGTCCATCAGTACATTGTTAGAGAATATATGAAATTTAAAACACTTACTGTTTGCGTTCAGATCAGGAACAAAAACAAAACCCTACTTTCAGTTTCAGTTCTCCAGTTGAACGCGTCACACACACCTGCGTCTCGGACTAATCCCCACCCACTGACTGACTGGACGTGGATGGTGGAATATAATAACCAATCCCTCTGATTTCTACACTTTCCTTTCCAGAGCTTTGCCCGAGATGGTTCTGATCACTCCTTTGCTCTTCATGATGCTGTGTGTTTGAGTGTAAGCTCTAACAACCTCTGCTTCCGTTCAGGGACAGATGCGTTCACACTGAGATCACGTGACTCTAATTACACACAGGTCGTCTCATTTCAGTTAATTATGAGACACTCCCACAGAGCTGCTCTAATTTTCATACCTGACCTCAATAACACTCATATTTTACTATACACATTAAAGACACAGCTGAGGGTCTAAGATTACTGCTCCTTTCTCAAACAAAGGAATATTATTTTAAACTGTTTTAAACATTTTTTTTTAGAAAAGGAGTTTATTAGCTTTTAGTAATTTGTCAAAATATTTTTTTTTTACTTTAGTGCTTCATGATATTTGAAATAATGGCCACGGTGGTTTAGTCATTAGCAGGTTTGCCTCGCACCTCTGGGCTGGTGGTTCAAATCCTACCTTGCCCTGTGTGTGTGGAGTTTGCATGTTCTCCCCATGCTTCAGGGTTCCCTCTGGGTACTCCGGTTTCCTCCCCCAGTCCAAAGACATGGGTTATAGGCTGACTGGCATCTCTAAATTGTCCATAGTGTCTGAATAGGGGTGCGATTGTGCCCTGCGAGGGGTTGACACCTTGTGCGCTGAGCCCCCTGGGATTTGCTCCAGGTTACCCCATGACCCTGTGTAGGATAAGTGGTACAGAGAATAGTTGGATGGATGGATGGATGGATGGATGTGTGAAATATTCCAATGTGAGGCAGCAGAGATGGTGACAATTGCAGTGTGTTTCTATAAAACTGGCAGTAGCAAACAAATCCAAATCACTAGGTAAATGTCAAAAACAGAGAAGGGGCAGTGGATCAGGTGATGTGCAAACAGAGTATCCAAGGTTAAGGCAAAAATTCACAAACAAGATAACACACTAGGATCAAAACCAGAAACAACAACCATGAACAGAAGGCTTGGAACATCAGGTGAATACACAGAGCTGAAGGAGTACTTCAGGAGGTGAAGGTATAGTGAGAGCGCTCACACCTGTCTGCAATCAGTAATCATGTGAGTGTGAACATGACAGGTGGGTGTTGTAGTCCAAGGTGTCCATGTTTGTAGGCAGAGGTGCATTGTGGGAAATATAGTTCAGTGCTGATTCTAGCGTGAACATGACATTTAAAATGTACATAGAGAGATCAGTGTTTTTTTTTTCTTCCTCAATCAGGCTTTTAGGATCATTCATTCATTATGAATATCATTACATTTTAAGTATTTAATATTTTTGATGTTGATTATTTTCTTAAAACAGCACATCCCCTGGTGTTTTATTCCTCAAAAAAGAGAGGAACTGAGGGATGTGGAAAGAGAAAGAGTGATATGAATAAACTCTGTGTGTGTGTGTGTGTGTGTGAGAGAGAGAGAGAGAGAGAGAGAGAGAGAGAGAGAGAGAGAGAGAGAGATCAGACCAGACTTCAGTAAGGCCCCTGTGCTGGAGTGGGAGCACGGCGTTAGACGGGACGCGAGTCGATCAGCATCTCGGGGAGAAAGGAGGATCGGCTGGAGACTCAGTGAAGGATTTGAGCTCGTAGGCAGCACCACTGTCCATGGATTTGCATGAAAACAGAAGCCGGATGTCTCGATGGAGGTAGATCTTTCCAGATTTGGAGCTATTTTCTTAAAACTGCACGTCCCCTGGTGTTTTATTCCTCTTATACCACAGCAAATTCCCAATAATTACAAATGTTCATTTATTAAAGAATCATATTTTTCAATTTATAATTATACTTAATGTTGTGGAACATCAACAAGACAAGTTAGTTCCTGTGCTCACTTGCGTTATAGCAGCTACAAACAGTCATTCCCTCACCAGCCTCTCTTTAAGAAGTTAATAAGAAAAAAAACCCAAAAGCAGCTTGTCATGTTACTGAGAAACCGTAAAGCATAAAGTCCTCTGTCCTGAACAGAAAAGTTAAAGTTACAGCTTTACCCGACACTGGAGACTCCTTACATCAATGATAAATAATTCTCTACTTAGAGAAAACGTCACCTTATCAATGTATTTTTAATCTGTTTATGTGGAGCGTCTGCTGTACATGACCCTGTAAATGAGCTGTTACTATAGAAACGAGCAATTAATATAAACCTGCGCTACTGTCGGAGCTGCTGTTACAGAAAACTAATCAACACCTTCCGACCAATCAGAGTCCAGAATGTGGTCTAAATATTTACAACTTATTTTCAAGCATTCTTGGTCAATTATGACTCCAACAGTTGACTAACTAAATGTTTTATTTATTTATGTATTTCCTTTTTTGTTTATTATATAAATTATATATTCATAAAATCATTTGAGGATTAAACACATGGCCTGAATAACTGTACTGGTATTCTGTACACACACACACACACACACACACACACACACACACACACACACTCTTTTTCATAGATATATATATAGATATATTTCTTTTATTTCAGATCTGAATATTAGTCAAAAATACACGGTATGATTGAAACATATTGCACTACATCATAATGCTGAGCACGACAGGCGTCACATGTGCAGTAAATGAAATATCATTTTAAATATTAAATAACTGACAAAGTAAATGTGTAAACACTAAGCTAGTTAAGATATTCTTTTTCTCTATTGCAACACTTCCGATTAAAGTGGTTCGGTAACAGTACAAAATAAAAGAAAAGGGAAAAAAGAGAAATAGTAGAATATGACTAATTTCCTTTTCCAGTTGTGGTGGAGGAACACAGTGCTCTATCCAAAGTCTTTATTCTGTTCATCTGCTTGTTGTTTTTTTTATGTCATTTAAAAAAAATGGTCCATATCGTTTTATTTATTTTTCTTTTAAACTTCAGTATGTATTTTTTTTCTTTTTTTCTTCACAAACGGCACCAAAGCTCAGAGGATGAGCTTCAAAACTGCATCGAAAAACACAAAGTCCTCACTGAAGCACAGAGGATTCACACACACACACAGAGAGAGAGAGAGAGAGAGAGAGAGAGAGAGAGAGAGAGAGATAAAGTGGGAGGCATAAAGTATAAAGCAATGATGGAAAAAGAAGAGAAAAACAGCCAAAAAGGAGAGAGAAAGAAATAAAAGGAAGAAGAAAACAAATAAGATAAAAAGAGAAGAGGAAAAGAGACTCAAAGAGATCGAAAGAGAAAACAAGAGAGAAACTGAGGGATGTGGAAAGAGAAAGAGTGAGAAGGCTATGAATAAACTCTGTGTGTGTGTGTGAGAGAGAGAGAGTGAGACAGAGAGTGAGACAGAGAGTGAGAGAGAGAGCGAGAGAGAGAGAGAGAGAGAGAGAGAGAGAGATCAGACTTCAGTAAGGCCCCTGTGCTGGAGTGGGAGCACGACGTTAGACGGGACGCGAGTCGATCAGCATCTCGGGGAGAAAGGAGGATCGGCTGGAGACTCAGTGAAGGATTTGAGCTCGTAGGCAGCACCACTGTCCACTTCCATGGATTTGCGTGAAAACAGAAGCCGGATGTCTCGATGGAGGTAGATCTTTCCAGATTTGGAGCTCTGGAACCTGACAGAGACCAAAAACGGAGAGACGTCAGATGATTAGCGACTTCATGAATTCCTGAGTTTAGTCAAAATTCTGAAACTGAAATGTGGAAGAACTACAAATACATCAGTATAATAACTCAAAACGTTTCTAATTTACACTTCAGTCTAAATTTACAGTGATTTTGAAAGATTCCAGTATTAGAGGAGCTGAGCTAGCGATGAGGCTAACAGGCTCAGTTTAGCATCATGCACACACTCCTCACACGACATTATCTGTCTAACTCTACGTTCACACAGGCGAGAGACAAAGAGCCAGGCGACCGTAATCTGACTGCAGGTGAGGTCACCTCAGGTGTATGAGGTAGCGCAGGGTCCGCCCCTGGCCAGGGGGGAGGGGCTTCCTGTGGTTTTGTCCGTTTGATTCGCGTTTGACGGGGACGGAGAAAGTCCTCTGCCTCAGGAATGTCTGATGGCTGGCTGGCATTTCTCTCAGATCGTACATCACCACAAACATCTTCACCACCGTCTTATTGGGGTTAAATAAGGTCTGAAATGTAGAAGACATCATAACAACATATAGAATTAATATACTGTTAATGATATCTTATACCATTTCAGAAAAAAAAAATTATAAACATAATTATCAATGCAAGAAATAGTCCAACTTAATAGTCCAGCGCATGCCATTCCCATGTTCCACCACTAGATGGTGCTGTTTAGTGTTTAAAGAGGAGAAACACAGCTTCGTTCTGTTTATTTGAAGACATTTCGGTGTCTCCTGCTTGGACACACTCATTTCCCTGCATGGCGAGTGTATTCATGAGCTGAGCAGTTGAGCTGAGGTGTGTTAGAGCAGGAAACACACGAATCTGTAGATCATGGATGCATTAGCACTCGTACCACTTGAATGGTTCCTGATGGAGGCACGCGATAGCCCCTTTTCCCCAGAGACTCCAGGCTTATGACCCCCTGCAGGACGAGGACGCAAAAAAACAAACAACACAGAGCTGTTAGAAAATATCAGAGCTGCAAAGAATGAAGTACATGTGTACGCTATATAAATACACTCGTATGGAAAATACTCTCTTCTGATTGGTTCTGAAATGACAGCATATTAGTTGACGCAGGTTATTTTAATACGAGTCTAATAGTTATAAGCTAAACATATATGTATTTTACGTTAATGCTCCCATTGTATATCAAAAGTTAGAAAATATACACAGAACTTTTTTTTTTCTATATTGTATATAGATGCGTCTTAATCAGAGATGTTGAGTATCTCCAGGATGGATTATTTTATTAATCGATAAATTTATGAACGCTATTTGAGATGAGGTGTTCTTTACCATCACATTACGATTTCATGACTTTGATTTCATATCTCATGGCTTCATTTGGTTGTACACACAAGTAACTGTTGAAGCACAGTATAAGAAAAACCTGGCAACCTCGAAGGCGTGAACTACACAAAGGTTGCTTTAATAATCTGAATGTGGAACTAAAAAAAAAAATCAGGTGCGTAACCCGACTCTGAATACACAGAACTTTCCACATGTAATATTGATGCAACTTTTGGACCGATGTCTCCGGCTCTGAATACGGCACAGTGTGTGTAAATCACAACTCTAAAACATACAGTATACAGTGCAGTGTTACATACTTTCACCATGTGTGTGTGTGTGTGTGTGTGTGTGTGTGCTCATTACCATGTAGGGAGACGGAGCGTTATCGTCTGACACGCTGTAGAATGACACGTCTACTGGGAAGGTCATGTGACTTGGGCAGAACGAACCACTGGCCCCGACTTCGGCCGTGAAACCCTCGACAGTGCCGAGCGGCTCCAAGCGGTAGTTTAGGACACATTCCTACACACACACACACACACACACAGTCACACAGCAGCATGTTGGTAGCGGCCATGAAGCATTCAGTGAAACACACAGGTTGTTACTGACTCATACTGACACACACACTGACTCACTGTTGAGTAGTACTCACTTCTGTGAAGTATTATTCATATCAATGTGTGTGTCTGTGTGTGTGTGTGTGTGTGTGTGTGTGTGTGTGTGTCAGTGTCAGTGTGTACCTCAAAGTTTCCCAGAAGGCTGAGACTGGCGGGAGGGGCGCTGGCACTCAGGAGCTGCTGAGGTTCCTCTGAGTCTTCAGTTCGCTTCAGACACACTCTACACACACACACACACACACACACACACACACACACACACACACACAGGTTAGATAAACAAGTCGAGTTAGCTTACTCTGCTTAACTAGGACGCACTAAATTAAACCCTTTATGCTACAGAAGTCCTCAGTAAACAGTGTGTGTTTGGTAACAGACAGCAGTGCAGTGTGTAACACACAACAGATGGAGCTGATATTCAACACCGGGGCTGTAATGAGTGCATATGGAGTGCAGCTTTCCCCTGAAAAACACTGAATTACACATTCTCTCAATTCTCAGTTCTCCTCTCTCAGCTCTACGCAGGTTTTACATCCAGCTCTTCGATGTGAATTATGAAAACGTGAATTCAAATAACCTGAATCAAGAAACACAAAATTAAAAAAAAAAGCCTAAATATTGCAAAAAAAAAAAGAAAAGAAAGAAAGATAGAAACATGGGTCTATCAGTAAAGACGAGATGAGAGTTGTTTTTTTTAAATAAATAATGTTCTATACCAATATGGGATTTCCATTATCATCATCCATTTTTATCTGAATCTTGTAAACGAGAATAAATAAAAACCCGAATGATGGTGTGAGGTGGAAAAGTTGTTCTGTAGATAACGTGTAAAAAATTACACGGCGACAAAGAATGGCGCACAAACTGAAGAGAAAAATAAGCGCGAGAAAACATTTTCAGTCATATATCTACTGTATATGTAATGCGTACAGCGATGGAAAATCCTCCTTTCTGATTGGCTGGCAGAAATCTGAACTAAAGTGAGGTGTTATTTATTTATTTTTTAAATATATTATTCGGTTATGTGAAACAAAACCACACACAAAGCATTTCTGAAGTTTTGTAGGTCAGCAGCAGTGGTTTGGTGTCCAGTAGAAGTTTCTAAGGTAAAAACGTAATCAGTAAAAACACACACGTGAACCCTGAGCACGTGTCACGGAGCTCTTACCTCTTACTGGAGGCCCACGGTGCTCCTTTACACTGAATCAGAGACGTGTCCAAGTCAAAATATCCCGCCTGGCTTTTCCTCTGTGGAACCTGAACACGAGAGGAGAGACACACCAGAGACAAACTCAGCACCTCGTTACTGAAATAGCATCGCGGTTTACGCTTCGTTTACGTACGTTCCAGCCGTGAGGGAAGTCCTACTGCACTGGAACGATCTATACATAAATACACCACATACACACTAACTCTAGTGCACGTAGCCTGCGCGGTCACGTGTTAACAGACGTGTAAAGTCTTACGAGTTACCCTGCGCGTGTTACAGTTGCTCTTGTGGGCGTGGCCTTCTAACATAATTTGTACACGCTGACGTGTAAAATATATTTTTAAATGTAACTGTTACATTCCTGGATATATTTTTATACACTTTCTGTGCATGTGTGTGTGTGTGTGTCTTTGCTCCTCACTCTCTCTATTATGTATTGAGAATTTCTCTGAAGAAAACCAGATCTGATTGGCAGATTGGGAATGATGTCATCATATTAGAAGGCGGCAATCTATTAACAGTCGACGCCCACTTTTGTATACCCCTGCTTTATGCTAGCTTCGCACTTCGCCAGGTCTTTGCTCCATCCTCAGATCTGAAGTTTGTATAACAGCTTTACGCTCGCTTTATTTATATTTATGTATCGTGTGTGTGTGTGTGTATGAGCTGTACACTCAGCTATACTGTGTGTGTATGAGCTGTACACTCAGCTATACTGTGTGTGTGTGTGTGAGCTGTACACTCAGCTATACTGTGTGTGTGTGAGCTGTACACTCAGCTATACTGTGTGTGTATGAGCTGTACACTCAGCTATACTGTGTGTGTGTGTGAGCTGTACACTCAGCTATACTGTGTGTGTGTGAGCTGTACACTCAGCTATACTGTGTGTGTGTGTGTGAGCTGTACACTCAGCTATACTGTGTGTGTATGAGCTGTACACTCAGCTATACTGTACATACAGTATGTCCGTAGTTTATATTGTGCATACAGTTATGGATATCAGACATCATAGATGTGCATAATTAACCTTTCTTTTTCCATTTCTTTTTCCTCCTGTTTTTTCGGTTAGGTAGGATGAAAAGGAAGCTACGGAACAGCTGTAACATCTGTAAAATCCACAAGAATGGGTGAAATTTTCAGTTTCCACGCATCAAACATGTCGTACAGAAACTAAACTGGATGAATCTGGTGATTTGAGAGACACTGTCGTCGAATTGGTTGGTCCGAGGAAAACATTCAGCCAATCATTTGCTTTCGTTACTTCACCTAATTTGCATACAATGGAGAAAATCCCTATGTCTCCGTGCTGCGAAATAAATGACTGGGGAAGGTTTTGTCGCTCTCTAGCGTGAACACGGGGTTAACAGCAGACGTGTGCTACGGTTTGACTGAACTATGCGCTGCCAATACGACACACTTTGAAAATAAAGTTGAGGTTTATGTCAGAGTAATGAATTCTGTAAAATGTGGGATCATATGAATAAAATGTGTTACTCGTCGGTGATCAGTAGTGCGTTCAGACGCATGAGTAACGCTGTAATAATCAGGGCTCTGTGTGTAAGAAGAGCAGACGCAGCCCTGAGGAGGAGGAAGTGGGTTAATTCAGCACATAATACTCCACCGAGGCGCTACCGGCAACAGGAAACCGTGTGCGCGAATCTGGACGGCATTAGAGACACACACAGGAACTTAGTCAGAGGCTGCAGGGTCACATGACACACACACACACACACACACACACACACACACACACACACACACACACACACACACACACACAGTAGTGTATGACTATAACCTTGAGATCAAACCCGAGCAATACTTAACCACTTAACGAAATGAGGTTTTGACTCACTTTTTTATAAATAAACAGAAATGTATTATATTTATATTACTTGTTTACATTTTAAAGATCTCTCATGTTTTTTTTTTTAAACATTTATATCTATATTATACAGCATGGCCCAAAATCTCCATACAGAGGAGAAATTAACACTTTTTAGCAAAATGTCTACCAAAATTTTTCATATCTCCCCCTAAAATGTTATCGATCATTTAACATGTGATGGAATCTCACCCAAAGTTTTTCCATAAATACACACAAATCTTTACAAACTCACTTTACATGACATCATTAAGCACGGCAATCTTTATAATGAACATATTTAACGAGGGGAAAATCGACTCTGGATGCCCCAGATTATGTTCTAGTATTCGAGGAGAACTGGATGTAGTAATTTCTGAGGCAGAAATGTTCAGATTTTGGGTGAAACAGAAGCTCATCAGTGCAAATATTGGGCAGCAAACGTGTCTCGGCTGATCTTAGTGGAATGTCTATGTATATGTGATTTGACGCTAAACTACCCCTTTTACCCCGAGAACCGTTCTCACCGGGCTGGAGAGCAGGGGCAGGCCGGTGCAGGGGTGGAACGCTCGCGTGGCCGTACCATCGATGGAGTGCCTGTTCTGCTTCTTCCAGTTACTACTGCATGGCTTCTGTGAGGAGACGGGGCTTCGCTGTGACACAGAACGAGCAGAATTAGCTTTCGAGTTGCGCTGCAAGTGTCCACAAACGCGTCAACTTTTACAAGACGTACAAAACAATATCCGAGCCAAATATTAATGCCATAGTTGCTAATAATGAATAAAAATGAACCGTTTTAAATCTAATTTTTTTGCAATTTAGATCCTTAATTCCCTTTAAGCAGTTAAATGGCTTAATTATTAATTAGCTTCTAACTAGCCTGCTGGCTAAGTAGCTAGAAGAGTAAAGCAGTGAAATTATCCCAGCTTTTGTTTACAAATAAAGTAGCTGACAATGTAAACAAAATTGAAATGTTGCGAATTATTTTTACGAATAATTTTTGAAATATTTATCTATTTTTATTTCTGTTTTTTAAAAGAACCTGGAACAAACTAGTTTCGAAGTCATATCAGCTTGCTAGCTATGCTACTTAAAGTAATAATGCTACATCAGCTGAAAAGAAATTGCGTATTGAGATGTGTATTTTCAGGTGCTAGCTAAAATGATATCGTTTCCTTCAAACTTCCTTAAAATTGTAATTTGGATTAATTGCTAGTTAGTGAGTAAGTAGTTAGCCTTATGAGTAGCTAGTAGAGCAAAGCAGTGACATTATGTAAGCTTGTATAAGGAACATATACAAATAAAACTAGTACATGACAGAAAACCCAAGTCCTCAGGACCCGAAGGGGACATTTCTTCAAGCGGAAGCAGCGAAAGGAAATCAAGTACCATGTTCAAACTATGCTAGTCAGGTAGCACCAGAGGAACACTCACCAATGTGGTGTGTGCGTTGTTGTTCAGAGTCCAATCTGCGATCGGGGAGTGTTGGGTATTAAGGCTGGTGGGTGTGCTGGAGAGGGAGGACCAGGGATCTTGGTCCTCACCCTGACCAGGCACGGTGGACTCCGGTTGGATCTGGGTTTCTACTCTTCTGCCCTGGTTTTCCTTCCCAAACTGGAAGTCCTGAAGGTCCTGGAGGTGGTTGATATCGTCGATTCCTGCCTCTCCATTCAGGCTGTGGGAGCTTTTAGGGCTGTTGAGCAAAGAAGTCCAGGGATCGTTTTTGGCACTGTATGCATGGCTGGTTTGTGTTAGTGGTTGAGGTTTAGTGATACTGGGTTCTTTGTTCTGAGGTCCAGACCGGCCCTGGTTTTCAGACAAGACCCGTCTCTCAAGTGTCTCATTGTGAACTCGAAGGTTAGAGCTGGTTTCTCCATTGGCTATGTTTATAGTTCCATTAGCACAGCTAGTCTGACTGTTGGTTCTAAGCTGGTGGTTCTGGTTTTGTGTCTGGCTTTGATTCTGATTTTGTCTACGGTTCTGGGTCTGGTTTTGGTTCTGCGAGGATGTGGGTGTTGATGACTCGCGGCATTGTTTGTATTTGGCGTGCAGGAGCTCTTGCGACAGCTGAAGACGCTCCTGAATCAAACGCGAGATGTCCTGAACAGCTTCAACGATCATAGAACCTTCTTTTGAATCAGCCGACAGCAGAAGTCGCCTACAGGACGTCGGTTTGGGTGAAGTCCTGGACTCATCCGGTTCACCTCGGTCCACTCGAGACCGGCTCCTGGGGCTCAGTGGAGTTTGAAAGAGAGAAGTCTGGCTCCACTCTCCGTTCCTTGTCCCATTTCTGTCATTCGTTTGGAGACTGGGAGGATCTTTGGTCTTCTTAAATGGCCCTTCATCCCCTGGAGGTGTGAAGAGAGCGTCAGGAAGAAGATGAGGTGATGTCGGGTCACAGAAATTCAGTCTCTGTGCGATGCGAGCGATCACTTCCTGCCTCTCCTGGAGCAGCGAACCAATCAAGGGGTTCGTTTCAGCTGAGGAAGAGCGAGGACCCGGGCTGGGATTTGAAAACGAGGGATTTGTGAGTGATTTGAAATCGCGTGTTGGGGACGAAGATGATGACGGCAATTCCACACTCGTTGTCTTTCCTGAGCTTTCCAAAACGCCATTAGTTCTGGAGAACAGTAGCTTTGCGGCTTTGCCGGGCAGGATGGGCGATTCGGGGCATTTACGCTGGTTCAACGGGCTGGTTCTTTCATGAGAGGGCAAAGGGGAACGAAGAGATCTGCATAAAAGTGGTGAACTCTGGAGTCTGAGGGGGTTTGGAGGATCACTGACAGTCTGACCCCGACTATATGCACCTCCTAACGGCCCCTCCGAAGGGTCAAGGGTACGTTTGCCAAGGAACGAGAGGTCGGAGTGGATGCTGCACTTCAACACAGGGTACTTGGGCTGGCGGGGCAACGACTGAACCCGCACCTTCAGCGCTACGCTGTGGGACACATTGGGCACTGGAAAGGCGTGCTCCGAGGGCGACTGGGAGAAGTTCCATATCAGCTCTTCATCGGCTGCACTTATTCTATAGCAAAGCAAAGGAAACATAGACTTCTGATTGTATCTGAATCAAAATTGAAATGATCATAAGAATACAATGATAAAACATCAACGTTATGTGAACAGGATGCTCTATTTCAGGTAAAATTTGTTCGGTTTGTCCACGCTCAACCTGATACTTATATACAGTACTGTGTATATACAGTACCAAAAGTCTTGACACCCCCCTTTTTTATAGTGCAAACTTTGTTAAGATTTTGAAAAATGTTTGTGTGTCAGTAAAGAAAGCAGCAGATTCCATAAGAGACACTTTTCAGATAAAAACAGAATGAAGGCTGCTGGGTTTCGCTGCAGAAATAAGAAGCGAGTCGACAGTCAAAGTCTCCAGAAGAACTATAGTATTTTTTAATGTAGAAACATTTCATTCTTTTTGAAGGCGTCTTTGCTCTACAGCATTTCTTTGCAGGTGCCTAAGACTTTTGCACAGTACTGAAGATCGTCGAAACTTAGCTAACTAACCTGACGTACCGCTGTCGATCTGGACGTACTTGTGAACAAACAGAGATCGGCAATTTGTCAATAAACTGAGAAAACAGTAAAAGAGACCCAACTGTCCAATTAGAGGTCCGCTGAAGAAAAAAAAAAAAAAAAAACACTAGCCAATACTAACCCTAACCCTAACCCTAACCCTAGTACAGGAGGTGCAGCAATACATGGGAATTTAGAGGGGAAAAAAGCAACACGCAACATTTTGTAATTCTTTTTCTCGGACATTATTGATGGATTGCAGGTCCACGTCTAAGGTATGCCTCCATCTACTGTATGGATGTCATTAGCGATGCTAATATCAGTCACCAATGTAGTGTTTGCAAGAATGCCACCAAAAATAGCACACAGTTAAACTAGACATAAACAAACACACTTACATAAGGTCTATAATTTGATGTAGGTACATGTACGTGCACGGGGAAACACACACATTTATACAGAGTGTGTTACCTATAGAGGATGTTTCTGGGCACGATGCCATGAGAGGCGCTGAGCCAAGCGCTCAGCTGAGAGAAAAACACGTAGGAACGTACGGCTAACAGCAAAGTCTTCTCCTCGATAAACCGATCCCCACTCCTGAGCAACACACACACACACAGAAAGATTAGATTACATTACATTCGATTAAATTAGATACAGGCAAGACAGTAGATATACACATAAAATGTTGATATAATAAGATAAATATGCACTACGCACTATTTTCTTGCTTGTTTTTGCGTTTTTAGATCTTAAATGCACGTGACAGAAATGGCGCACGCCAAACAAGCAAGGTGGAAGTACGGTATAATACACACATGCACATGTGTGTTGAGTATTTGGATGCGTGAAGATGGGTGTGTGTGTGGTGTGTGTGTGTGTGTGTGTGTGTGTGTATAAATGGTGGGATTGTATAGGAGAGTGTTTAAGCATGTATGTGTACACATATGTTCATAGGTACAGTGTATGTATATGAATGGATGGATTGTAGTCTTGCGTGTGTGTGTGTGTGTGTGTGTGTGTGTGTGTGTGTGTGTGTGTGTGTGTGTGTGTCGTACTGTCTCGGGACAGGCTGTAGTGTCCATCTCTCCAGCAGCAGGGCGTCCTGTTTAATCGCCGGGTCGTTCAGGTCCGTGGCCAGACCCTCGTCGCTGTAGCAACAGTCAGGCAGCAGCATCACTTCGATCATGATAGGGATGTGATTTCGCCATAGCAACATGACCTCTGACCTCGTCCTCCTCGCCTGACGGCACTGTCAACGCGCAACAAACAATCACAAACAACCTTTAACGCTTCGTCGGAGAACGATCCGTATCTGCGGTATTTTTAAACCTCGTGCTCTTCACCTGAGGCAGTTTGTCGCTGCATTCGTGTTTGGTGAGGACCGGAGCACCGGACTGCGCGGGGGGGCAGTGCAGGCCCTCGGTTCGGCCTTTCACAGAACATTCCGGCGTCCGGCCCTCTGTGATCAGGAGCGTGAGGGACACCAGGAACTCCTCGGCGTCGTACTCAAAAAACTCCTCCGCCGCTTCTGGAAACAAACAGACGCATAAACATTAGGTTTCAATCCACAGAAATGGTCTGAAGAGGTGCAACAAGATGACATCATCTCACACACACACACACACACACGCACGCGTGCACACTCATCTGACACATCCACACACACACACAGTCTGTTTAAATCTGTTTCTGTCATAACATTACATAATATTATCATCAATAAGAGGCAGTGTTTTATTTATTTATTTATTTATTTATTTGTTTGTTTGTTTGTTTAACATTACACTGGTTCTACTGCACGTCTTCTATTTTTTTTTTAATAAAGTTCCTGAATCCTTTATTTCCTCAACAGGTTGTCAAATTCTTTATTTCATAATAAGTTTACAGAACTTTTTATTTCCTATATAGATTCTGGAAAGCTTCGTTTCCTGGAAAGTTTTTCAGAACTCTTTATTTCATCAAGTTTATGGAACTCCTTAAAACTTCCACAAAACGTCCCAGAATTCTGCATTTCCTTAAAGTTTTTCATATCTCTTTATTTCATCAGACCGTTCCTTATTCCAGGAAAGGTTCCTGAACCTTTCAGGAACTTTTATTTCCTCAAAACCGGACCTCTTTATTTCATTAGAAGGTTCTGGATCTCATCTGAGACACAGGTTTAGCTGGTGTGTTGTTCTGAATACATGTACATCCATGCATGAGACTAAAGTGCTGTATTTACTGCGCTCAATCACTGTCTGAGAATTTACTGCTTTTATCACACACACACACACACACACACACACACACACACACACACACACACACACACAGATGATTTCACAGTTCCACTGAAGCCAACATCTTGCCATCTGTGTGCGAGAGAACACGCCTGCACACCTCCGGCTGTTTTCAGCGCTCGTACTCGGTAAATGTGGGAGGAAAAATGTGTGGAATGCGGTAAAGTAGGACAGATCAGTGATGCTGAAACAGCACCCGAGCTCTCTCACACACACACACACACACACACACACACACACACACACCGGGAGCTGACAGGCAGCTGATGAGTTTAGTCAGGTGTGTTAAGAGCGACGCTGTGACTTTAGTGCAACATGAGGACGAGTAAAGCTTTCTGAGGGAGAGACGTGTATCGTAACGTAGGAAATGTGCACATGTTCAGGATACCGTAATTACAACACTTGCTACACACGGTGTGTTTCACCGGATCACCGGATCACCAGATCACGATTCTCACTCACGACTCTTCTGCGGAATTTCATAAGGCATAACTTGTACAGTTCTTCATCATGACTTCATGTTAAAGAAGAGTTTTAGTCTCACCATGAACACACTGAATAATTTATCTAGTTTTTGTTAATTATAGATTTATAATGATATTTTTCTCAGGAGCAGAGAATGGGATCTACATTTTCCTGGCACAAGTTTATGACCGACGTCTCGTCTCCATTTTGATTTACTGCGCATTTGGACAGCAAAAATAACCGTATTTATTATAAAACTTTAATCTTGTCATATCATCAGCGAGCCATGAGTGCGGCATGTCCTGCTAAAGATAACAGATAAACAGAGATATTAATATCTGGATAACGAACGGTCGTAGCGATGCTTCCGTTCTTCTGCCGAAAGACAACCACAAACGTGAAAATCAGTCGCGATAAACATAAACACACTTTTATTAATTAACATGTATGGAAGGAGTCTCCAGTGTCAGCGCTTTGTATCAGTCAGAGGTGAAGCTGTAACTTTAATTTTTCCGACATCTTCAGGACAGACGAGTTTACGCTTCTTTGCGGTTTCTCGGTAACGTGACAAGCTGCGTTTTTCGCCTTATTAACTTCACGAGAGAGAATAAAGAGAGTCTCGTGAGAGAACAGCTGTTTACAGCTGCTATAACGTAAGTGACGACAGGAACTGACTTGCTTCATGGACATGAACCGTAACTCTAAACGGATAAAAAGTAAGCCGTGTCGTTCTTTAATTAATCATCCGCTTCAGGGTGGCAGCAGTGACTCTGCTTCATCGCTCCACCCTGTTGTTGATTACTTTTCTATAACAGCACACCCCGCTGTGTTTTATTCCTTACACAATTTGTAATTCACGCAGATTTCCAACGCCGTTTTCTCCACACTTTCTTCTGTAGACTCGCCTTGATGTGTCAGGTGTGTGCGTGCATCGACGCTTTTCCTAAATCTGGCGACGTTGAGAAACGAATCGAGATCGTTTATTTATCATAGTTTATTTATATTTAACGTTTTACAGCGTGTGGGCCATCAGCAGATGGTGTTATAGCCATCGTGATTAAATTCATCTATCTGAGCAATCACCATGGACTGACAGAGTGTGTGTGTGTGTGTGTGTGTGTGTGTGTGTCATTACATCATGTCACGACTTATTTATGTAGATATAATATCGATACTGTGATAAATAATGTCATAATATGCTTTTCTGAGATATCTTGGCCATTATAATATCCGTTTTAATTTTTTTTTTTAATTTTTAAAAATAATTACAAACTGATATGAGCAGCTGATATGATGCAAAAATTTGATATTTAATTTTCCCCACATATTTTTATTTTTTATTTTATTTTCCCTCCATTTCAGTGCAAGATATTTCCTTTTATTTTATAAGTAAATTTTTTTTTAAATATGAGAAACAAAATAAATATATTTCTGCAGACGTTAAACACATCGTGGAACGGGTTTTATAAATAAATAAATAAATAAATAAATAAATAAATAAATAAATAAATAAATAAATAAATAAATATCATGTGTCTAAGAAATGTCTTTGATAATTGTGATAATAGTGATTTTGGTCATAACACACACCTCTAATCACGAAGCTTACAACGCCACCTGTCCCAGAGCGAGGTCTCGACCCGACCTCATCACTCATCGTGACACATTTGCATGTAAGCGATATTTATTTAGAACTGGACCGACCTGACCCGAGGTGTAGCGGAATTTAGGCTGGAATGCAGCCGTGACGTGTTTTAAGCTCGCATCACAACACGAGCTGCTGATCAGGATTATAACACAAGCTGGCTTTTGACTAAAATATCATGCTGTTAAAATGATTTAACACCTAAACTACACCTAGTGTTAATTGTATGTTGCACTGGTTACACCAGATCCACTGCGTTACACAAAACAACGCCATCGCACACAACAACACAGAAATATCTCAGACAGCCGAGGCGTCTATGAAGTGTCATTATGATTACAATAACAGTCCACGCAGAAATAATACGAAACAGAAATGCAAAATAGACAATAAACAATTAAAGATATTGTTTTAAAATGTGATATATAAGCAGACTTTTATTCCAACTGGTGTACGCTCGTCCTAAACGCTCGACACTACCATTTGTGACATCGCTAATTAATAAATGATAAATGATGTTTGTGTTTTGCGCCCTAACCAGAGTGTGTGTATATACGGTAGTTTACAAAAAACAACTACTGCTTGTCTTAGTTAAAATTCAGACACTAGAGAAGTTTACATGACACTTTATTATTAACTACTGTACATAAAATCTCTTTTTCCTAGAACAGAAAGCTGGCTCCTACGCAAAATGACACTAATGATTCAGAGTCGGTATTTGACGATACGATACGTTACGATACGATACGATATGATACATCTTAGTATCCTCTGATCGATACGTTACTGACTCTGTTCAGAATCTGCGCTAACTCGTGAACGATGACGACGAGGAGCAGGACCGTTTTAAAAGTATCTCAGTCATGCTCAGATCATTAGCTTTGAATATGAATTACTTTTTACACGCCAGTCGTTTGTCATTTTTTCAATAATAATCCATTTATAAGTGATAATAATCGATTTATGAATTGTCGTATTTTAAATTTCAGGATCCCTTTAAATTTATCTGCCAAAATAATAACAATAATGATACTACTACTACTACTACTAATAATAATAATACAGACAACACGTGACATGTATGCTGATAAACAGTGTATAATCTACAAAACAACAAACGGCACATTAAGTGGTATGAAGTGGATTCATGGTAAGATCTCTTCTCTTCTCTCCAAGTCACTGAAGTTGAAATCTTTCTGAAACTTCTTAATCAGCCTCACAATTAAAGATCAAAACTAAAATTATGCAAAGAAGACTTCTTTTTTCCTGCGTAACTTTCAGAATGTTTAGAATATGAACTGAATTCATCTATATTATCTAGTTATTATATATTAATTTATAGTTGTATATTATGCACTACTTATATTAAATGGGTTAAATTGTTTA
>CM074950.1:1416864-1428378 GCA_037577455.1 Pangasius macronema
GACATTAACGTCTTTATCTCAGTGGCCCAAATGCCGCCACGTCTAATCAACACACATGAAGTTACACTGTTTATAACGTGATCATTTTGCACACACTCCACTTCCACTCATACTCTATTCCTACTCTACTCTACTCCACTCCACTTCCACTCACACTCTATTCCTACTCTACTCCACTCCACTCCACTTCCACTCACACTCTATTCCTACTCTACTCCACTCCACTTTACATTACGAGTTATATTTTACACTAATTAATTCTGTTCTTATCCTACACTCTACATTATTCTACTCTATTATACTCTATTATACTCTACTCTTTTACTCTATTATACTCTACTCTCTTCTACTCTATTACACTGTTCTACTCTAAGCTGCTCTATTATACCCTACTCTGTCCTACTCCATTGTACTCTGTTCCACTCTTTTATACTCTGTTCTACTCTTTTATACGGTTCTACTTTACTCTTTTCTAAACAACTGTGTTGTCTGTTATGTTCTACTCTTATTTTATTCTTATTACTTTATTCTACGATTGCAGAACGGCTCCCTGAGGACTCCAGGACCAGTCGCAGCTCCGGCTGAAAGCGTGACACCACAAGCAGCTGTTTACGAGTCCACTGCAGACAGAAAAGGAAGAAACCCATCCTGTTTAAAGCTTGTGTGAGATGAGTGCTGAAGGCTACAACTGAAGGGTACAATGAGGGTCATGTGATCTTTTGTGCTGTGACTCGCCTGCTGTGCGTGAGTGAGTGTGTGTGTGACTCACTGAACTACTTTACAATAACACACTACCAACACTGTTAACTGGTTAGACATTTACACAACTATCATCCTGCAGCATTTTACAGAAGTTACAATATCGTCACAACATTATTCCACAGTTGATGCAATGATTACATCAGCCATGGGTTGGTTTAAAAAAAATTATATTTAAAGCTGTCTTTCTATTAAAAAAAAGTTCTGAAAATTTTCATTACAGCATTTTAGTGTATAATTCAGACTGTTGTGTTTGTATTACACACTAAAATGCTGTAATAAAAATTAAATAGCTCAAAATGTTACATGCCTTAACACACCTTTATATTTTTTCATTTGATGAAGCAAAGACGATTGGACGACTCTCATCCTGTTCCAGCTCCGTTTCTAACACGCGGTGGATCCGAGTGACGATTCAGAAGCAGTGGGCTTCTGGTGATAAACCTCTCCCAGCCTGCAGGGTGTGTGTGAGGCGAGATCAGATCAGCCTCCATCTTTATCTTACACTCAACCCTCCGGAGAAAGTTCTTCTGAACATTATCTCCAATGCAGAGAGGCTCCAGGAAACAGCTGAGCGTCCTGCGAGGCCGATGGCGTTTAGCCAGAAGCACTGACTGAGCAGAGCTGTAACGCTGCATTCAACTAAAGTGAGAAATAACTTCCAACCTTAGAACAGGAAAAACCGGAGAAAATGAATGGGAAATTTGGGAAGGTGTCATAAACCATGAGTCAATGACACAATGACGCGATACCAAAATGGCTGCCCAATTTTAAATTAAAGTAACATGCGTAACATGGAGACGATTTCCACAAGGATTAAAAGTTTACAAGCTTGCCCACGCTCTCTGCATTTTCGTACTGTACCAGTGCTCCAGTCCTGCAGGCGGCGCTACAGAAAGATGATCGCCTGCTGCAAACTGCTGACAGCATAAACTCAGGTGACTCTCCAGAGTCCCACAACAGAGAAAGTGTCAGGACATCGTGAGTTTGAATCCCGAGAGCTACACACTAAGTACAGGTGTGAACGGGGTCCAATGTGTCAAACATGCATTGTGATCCGATCACTCAAACCACATTCGGAGGTGGTCTGGGACGCACAGGGCCACGTCACATCTGTAGTGTGAACATGAAAGTGTCTTGATGCGTCCCGGACCGCAACGAAGCACCAACCGATCAACTGCTTCGTTGCTCTCGCAGGAAAATATGTCATCAGTGCGAGACTGTTTGGAAATGGCGCAGAATGATAGCATTCTCTGTCACCAGATCGGTTAAATCTATAACACTGATTGTACAGTTCGCTAAATTCAGAAAGTAAATACATCATGAACGTTAAAGATCACTCACATTGCTAATGTTATCTGGCTAGCTTGTTGCTAACAAGCGACTTCCTATTTCCAAGTTGAGCGCTAGACGCTGTGTGATGCTGAACATCAATGCAAATATAAAACTATATCGAAATATACACACAAATCTAATAAGAATAAAAGCTTCATTTACAAAGCTCAGGAAGGTTTTGTAGAGAAAAAAAAAAATCGCTAAAATAATATCAGCAACACACACACACACACACACACACACACACACACAGAGATGATGATGATGATGATAGCCTGAGGTGATTTTCCTCCCAAGCTGAGATAAAAATGTTTCGTATGAAAAGCCTGTTTAATCTCGTCAATGCAAATCAGCTGAGTGATTCTTTAAATGTGGATCTAGACACAACAGAGACAGAGCTCTCGTCTTCTAAAAGCAAACATCTCACTGGAAGCTGATAAGGATGTAAAACAGATGGTGCTTCATGAAAGAATTTCTACATATTACCTGGCTAATCATCCCTGTGATGTAATGGGGAGAGAAGAAGGAAGTCCAGTGAAATGTGACTCATTTTTCTGGGTGTAGCTCAAAACGTGACAGACGAACAAAGGAGTGAGACGTCAGTAAAGAACTTCCTGTTCAGCACTGTGCCCTAAAACACTGTCATCATAACATCATAATAAAAATCACAAAATATTATGAATAATCATTTTAAAAACCTCTCCACTTGTATATAGTTATAGATGTACAGATATAGTTTCTCATGATATCGTTCCACCCTTCCAGAGGATCCGAGGTCACAACCAATCCTGGATTCTGATTGGTCAGGAGGTGTTGATTAGTTTTCTATAACAGCAGCTCTGACAGTAGCGCAGCTGCAAATCACAGGTTTATATTAATGCACTCGTTTTAATACGTTATCGTTTCTACAGTAGCAGCTCATTCACAGGGTCTCGTATAAAAAAACGTGTGTAAATCGTTGCTATGGTGACGTTCACTTAAAGTAAGGAGATGTTTAGGTAACATTGTATGGAAGGAGTCTCCAGTGTCAGCGCTTTGTAACAGTCAGAGGTGAAGCTGTAACTAAGTTTTCCGACATCTTCATTGTGGTTGTGCGATTTTTTCATCTTTTTAACTACAAGAGAGAGAAAGAGAGTCTGCTGAAAGAACAACTGTTTACAGCTGCTATAACGTAAGCGACAACAGGAACTTGTTTCATAGACCAAAACAAACCCTGATAAATGTATGAGTTTGATCTTTAATGAATAAAAATAGTTTTTTATTTTAAAATTGGAATGGTCGGCTGTGGTGTAAGAGGCACCATCATGTTTAAGTGCTTACTCCTGTGTAAAGGCTTTTCTCTATATGTAGCGTCGTGTTGTCCAGGATGAGGTTCTGAAGTGTGTGTGTGTGTGTGTGTGTGTGTGTGTGTGTGTCGTGTCTTTTTACAGTCTAAAAAGCAGACAGAATTTTTATTTAATGACCTGTTCAAGGTTGAGAGATTGCTGCACATGTACACACTACTGTTACGCTGTTATGCTTTATCGAAGAATTTAATGATCCGAAGAATTGTTAATGAAAGAAAGAAAAGAAGGAAGGAAGGAAGGAAAGAAGGAGACAGTGAGGTGCAGCTCTTTTCACTTCGGGTTGACTAAATGTTATCAAATCACTTTCCTGAAGAAGGGCACAGTTTAGAGTTTCCTCTTCTCAAACACACCTGATTCAGGGCTGATAATGAATTATTGAGTCGGGTGTGAGGTCATCTCCGCACCAACCCCTGACACCTGGGCAGTGGAAAACCTTACTGTGGAATTAAATAGTCGGGTATCAGGTTGGGTGTGACGGCCGCCATCGCTGCACGTCTTAATCACGTCATTACTGAGGGAGTCTGTTACATCAAACACTCAGTGTGTCCTTTCTGAGATTCACCACAACTCAGTGAACAGGACGGAGTTCTTCTTCATCCGCAGCTTCAGCAGCAGCAGCAGGAGCAGGAGGAGGAGCAGGAGGAGCAGCAGGAGGAGGAGCAGGAGCAGGAGGAGGAGCAGGAGGAGCAGCAGGAGCAGGAGGAGCAGGAGGAGGAGCAGGAGCAGGAGGAGGAGCAGGAGGAGCAGCAGCAGGAGGAGCAGGAGCAGCAGGAGGAGGAGCAGGAGCAGCAGGAGGAGGAGCAGGAGCAGGAGGATCAGGAGGAGCAGGAGGAGGAGCAGGAGCAGGAGGAGGAGCAGGAGCAGGAGGAGGAGCAGGAGGAGGAGCAGAAGGAGGAGCAGGAGCAGAAGCAGGTCTGAGGTCTTTAATCTGCATCTGATCATCAGAGCAGAGACGACAAAACTGACCTGACAACAGCCAGCGGGGGGAAAAAAAAACGCAAAGATCACAGACACACAGGAAGTGATGTCACTACTCTCAGTACTCTGTCTACTACTAAACAGAGGGAGGAAGGAAATGGACAGTAGCATGTGTTTAAAAAATGGTAGAAAAAGATGAAAGAAATGAAGAAAGGAACCAAGGAAGGGAAAGAAAGAAAGAAAGAAAGAAAGAAAGAAAGCAAGCAAGAAGAGAGAGAGAGAGAGAAAGGTAGTGAGAAAGAACAAAGAGTTTGAAGGCAAGGAGCAACAGAAAGTAATAAGGAAGGAAGGAAGGAAGGAAGAAGAAGGATAGAAAGAACGAGTGAAAAAGCAAAATAGGAAGCCAGGAACGAACAAATGAGAGAGAGAGAAAACAGAAGAAAGAAAGAGCAAACAAGTGAAAGAAAGAAAGAAATGAATGAAGGCAGGATGTATAGAAGGAGTTAATAAGCGAAAGAGGAAGGAAAGGAAGTACAAAGCAGGGAAGAAAGAAAGAGCGAAAGAACAGAGAAAGATGAAGAAAGATATGATATGACGTGACTGTAAAAGTGGGCGGAGCTTAAAGTCTTCTTGCTGAGTTTCGGATAATGAAAGTGGATGAAAATAAAAACAGTGAAATAAACTGTTGCGTCTGGATATTTTGTATGACTGTGAGGACGCAGGAAGTCAGTAAATCAAGCTCCAGGCTCCGTGCAGCTGTGAGGCTGTTGGCCGGACTCGCTCTGTTTGAATTGTTTTAAAGTGCTGGGATAATGAAGATGTCAGGATGGTACGGGGAGGAGATACGCTGAAGCTGGAGGTACACAGACCCCCCCTCCATCTGCAGATGGCTCGCTCCAGTGTGACCTCATTCAAATCAGGTCTTCTGTTTCCAGAGATGATGTTGATCTCAAAAAGTGTGGAAAAAGAAAAAAGTGCATCATTTTTGTCTTTGGCTACGTGTCCTGATTTTCTATTTAAAATCGAGTTAAGCAAATACGAATCCGAGCACCGCAGAACCGCCGTCCGCCGTGTTTGTTCTGATCTCGTCAGGTTTGTGAGAAATTCTGAGAGATCCCGTGTTTCCAGGAGTGTGTGGTGTTTTATATAGGTGTTAGTGAACAAAGTTCGGTACGTTATATTTTGGTTAAATCTATTAAACAGCTTTAAACGTTGGTCTTTCAGTGTTACAGTGAGATGTTTTTGCGTAACGCTTTCAGCTACATGCCCTGTGTGTGTGTTCGCTGTTTATACTCCTTGCTGAGGTGGATCTTTAAAAATAAAAACGTGTCATTTCGGGTCACGTCTCGTCGGGTTGCTGTTTAGCGTGTAAACACGACGACAAGTCATGGCCGTGTTGAGGTGTGACCAGACCGGTATTTCAGGAGCGAGTGGTCACTGTGGCGTTAGCGAGGCCGTGCCCAGTCACACGCGCTCTAATAAAAGCACAACACAGCGAGCGCTCGTCTCCCGAAGCGCAGAACCAACGGGTCCAGATGGTTCTTCATCTGCAGCTTCAGCAGCAGCACGAGCAGGTCTGAGATCTTTAATCTGGACCTTTTTATCAGAGCAGAGACGACAAAACTGACCTGAGAACAGCGAGGAGGGAAAAGAGAGAGACAGAACGACACCGCCGGGGATAAACACAAAGATCAGGGCCACACAGGAAGTGATGACACTACTCCGTCTACTTATAGGTGAAGAGCAAGGAGGGGAAGGGGGGGAAGAAAGGACATAGCAAGAGGAAAAGAGAGAAAAAATGAATGAATGGCAGAGACAGAGAGAAAGAAAGCTAAACGAGGGAAGTAAGAAGACAGCAAGAGGAAACAGAGAAAGAAAGCAAGAAACAAAGCGTGAAATAGAGAAAGAAAAGAAAGAAGGAGAAGGTGAGAGTGAAAGAGAGAAAGAAAGCAAGAAGAAAAAGAAAGAAAGAATGAATGAATCGTAGAGAGAGAGAGAGAGAGAGAGAGAGCAAGAAAAAAGCTAAATAAATAAAGGAAGGAAAAAGACAGTGAGAGGAAAGAGGGAAAGAAAGCAAGAAAGAGCGAAATAGAGGAAGGAAGGAAAATAGGAAGGAAGGAGACTTCGAGAGGGAAAGAGAGAAAGAAAGCAAGAAGGAAAGAAAGGAACAATAAAAGAAAGACAGACAGACAGAGAGAGACAGATAGACAGAGCAGAGTGGTTAAGAGAGAAATAAAGGTGCGTGATGTTGATTAAAGCTCCTCTGTGTTTCGTTGGAAAACAGATTGGAGAGCACGCTGGGGTCTGAAACAGGAAGTCCATGTGGACATTAGCAGCTGTTAACACATCTAATCCATCTCTCTGGGTGGAGTGTGTGTGTGTGTGTGTGTGTGTGTGTGTGTGTGTGTGTGTGTGTGTGTGTGTTTCAGCTCAGGGAGGAGATCAGACCAAAACACACACCACAGGAAAACTTAAAGCTTAGAAACGACGCCCAGAAACTACCAGCTGACTGAAGTGACATCATCCTGCTGTCTCCACATGGCCTGCATACCACAGAGAACATGAACACACACACACACACACACACACCACACACACACACACACACACACGTGTGATAGGTTCTGAGGATCATATTGCACACACACTCCATTGTTCCCGAGTACAAGTTGTGAAAGCTATCAGCCAGTCGCCGCTCCCCTAAAAACATTTTCCAACCTTTTCACGATGAACTTCGTTTCTATAGCAACAGCTCCACGTAAACACATTAAAAACGTGCGGAATCGCTGATGTGGTGACGTTTTCTGTAAGGAAACGTTTATTTAACATTTACGGAAGGAGTCTCCAGTGTCAGAGCTAAAGCTGCAACTTTAAGTCTTCGGACTTCTTCAGGACAGAGGAGTTTACACTTCCTGGTGGTTTCTATGGTAACAGGACAAACTGCGTTTGTTTGTCTTAGAGAGAGACTAAAGAGAGGCTGGTGAGGGAACGACTGTTTATAGCTGCTATAACGTAAGTGACAACAGGAACTAACTTGTTTTATGAGCATCAAATGTGACTATAAACGGATAAACAGTACAACCTGTCGTTCTATAACGAAGATCAATCGTAAGCGTTGGTGATCTGCCGTGATGTAAGAGGAAGACCTGTCTGGAAAACATCCACGAACCTTTACACACCTACGTTACAGCCCATTCCGCCTTCAGGCTCGCGTTACGCTCACGACTGGTACCTTAATAAACCTCATCATCAGGTCGCTACACGGAATTTGTGGAAAGAGTAACATAAATGAAAACCCCTTTGTGTAGTACAATGTTCGTAGATGTGTTCGTGGCCACAACATATCGTTTTTCTCATTTGATTTTTTTATACCCGCAGGTCATGTGCGGCGCTCTGTTCAGTAGCACTATATAAAGTAAACCAGAGTTTTATTCACTTATTTATAGACACACACACACACACACACACACATGCGAGTGGATCAATGCTGCGGATCACAACGCGGTTTTGTTTACCGTGTCGAAAACTAGATGATCGTTGGAGATGAATTGATTTGTGGCCTCATGGAGAGATTCCACATGATCTTGTTACACATCCGAGTGTATTCTGAGCGCGCGCACACACACACACACACACACACACAGACAGACTCCTTAAATGACATGTGCTTACTTCGCAACACATCGTCATTTTTTTTTAAGTTAAGCGCGTTTGCAGCAGAACCTCACTAACACTGAACGCTGAGTGTGTACCAGATATATAATCTATCAAATATGGGTCAGTATGTGGTAGAGTGCAAAAGTTTGTACACCCTCATGACAAAATACAGCCTTGACATGTTAACTATTGTAACGGGTTGTGCGTTGGTTAATGTGCGGTTGTACAACATATCGCTGTATTCAACATGAACAATGATCATTGTGTACACACACATTCCTGAGATTAATCACGTGTATCATTAGTACATCACAAAGTGTTAAAGTAAATAAAATGAAGCTATCTGTACATTGTTAGTATGATAGGCTACATCTGGCGCTCAGCGTTAGCAGCCCGCTTGATACGCCAGCGCATCGCCATCTTATTTAACCCTTTAGTTTATTTAATATTCCAACATTTCACAGAGCGATAAAGAACTACCAACTAGCTAGCTACCTAGCTATTTATGTTTCAATGTAACGACCCCTCGATATAGATATATTATGTCCTAGTTTATGCCATTAATAGACAGCCTGCTATGAGTTTAGCGACTCTATTTTAAAAAGAGAGCTCCAGGATGTCATCACATTTAACGTGTGTACTCTGACACCAACGAAACCGCAGAGTCACCAGACTCGTTTATTAACCACAGGCTTTTTATAGCACTAGCTTAATCCCGCTAACATACTGCATTGTCTGTACACAGGAGTTACAAGGAGGCTGAGTAAGCAGGAAAGAAGTCACGTCGCTTTGTGTCACTGGAGTCAGGGTTACCTGACTCTTCTGCTCCCATTCTAGCCCCGCCCACCTCAACCCAGCGCAAAGAAATCCGGAAATCGCTAACTGATCGACATCATTCTTTCTTTCTTTAGCGTGTGATAGCGTAAACGCCAGCTCCGCTAATCCGCTGGAGTTTTTCAGCCCTGTAGACCCAGTCAAAACACACACTCTAAACGCCACGCTTTCGTAAAATGGTATCTCCCGTAAACGCAGACACAGTTTCGCTCTTCTACATTCTCTTCAGAAATATACTGTATATTATAATCAACTGCGTATCGATATCAGGGCTGATGTTTGTGTTCTGATAACGTGTGACTTCGTGTCATTTTGCACGTTTTTGACTGACATGACACTTATGTTCGCTCAACACCTGTGAGATTTTTCCTGAATAGTTTACGATGAGGGTTTGATGAGTATCAGAGCTTTCATATCAACAGTGTATGGAAATGTTGAAAAAAAAAACCCCACAAACAACAACAAAAAACACGATTATTAAACATTAGTGAATATTACCACCCATTTTGAAACAACTGTCATAAAGCAGTGTATATGCTTTGAAAGTGGAGTTTTGTGACACACCTGGTAACCCTGCCTTTCAGTATTTGGGGTGTGTGTGTGTGTGTGTGTGTGTGTGTGTGTGTGTTGTGACATCACATGAATGTATAGCGTGTGGTCAAATAAGCATGTTACCACACAAATACACTTTATTTGCTCTGAACTTTTAAAATGTGCACACACACACAGAGAGTTCATGATGTCCACGTGTTTGTGTAAAACATAAACAATGTAACACACATGCATGAACACACACACACACACACACACACACACACACACACACACACACACACACACACACACAAACATACGTATATAAGCTGTCGCTAGGGGGCGCCAAAGACAACATGCTTCAGGACGCTTTGTTCCCCTGTTAGAAAACACACAAATACACACTCATACACACTCACACACACTTTAATCCTTCGTGGAAACCAAACTAATGACATGACACTGATGTTCTCAGCTCCAAACACATGAACACATAACACACAGCAACACACAACAACCCCCACATACACTCCTCTATCATTTCATCATTTCCTTTTGATCACACTGATGGTATTTCCAAACCGAACCCGAGATAAGGACCTCCACAACCCCCATCACACCCCAGGACCTGTCCACACACACACACACACACACACACACACACACACACACACACACACAGGTGTTGTCCATGTAAAGCATGCCGTTACCTCGCTCAGGCTTCATGCTTCCCAGCGTGTCGTCCTCCAGCTCTCCTCGGCTCCTTCCTCCGTCTGCACACTCCAGCCTCTGGCTCTGAAACACCTCTGTGTGTCTCTGCTTCAAAGCCCTGACCATACACACACCATCAGCAGCTCCAGCCCTCTCAGATCACTCTCAGATCACTCTCAGATCACACCTCCAGTCCCGCAAATCACTCGTGCAAATGAGGATTATTCAGAGAAGTCACCTTGCCCACAGCTGCAGTGTGTGTGTGTGTGTGTAGGTATATACATTGTATGCATGCGTGAGTGTGTGTGTGTGAGTGTGTGTCCATGTCTTCATGACCATGCCAACACCACTTAAACCTTGATTAAAGCACTAACACTAACAACACGTTATGAACCATCCCAACTCTCCATAGCACCCTGACACCTCACACACACACACACACACACACACACACACACACACACACACACAGCTGCAGCAAAGCCTCAGTGTCTTCACTGCGACTCTAATTCTCCATCAACACTTCATTCCTTCATTAAACTCAACACTGGAAGCTCAGATGTGTGTTTATCCGGCCATGCCATCTGCCCCAAGCACCATCTTCCTCTCTAAAGCACAGCTCTATTCACTGATCACAACTAGGTTAACTGAGTTAAATCCGCTCAACTACCCGGCTACTCCGCCAACCAGCTAACTAAACCCACAGGAAGCATCTCAACTAAACAGTAAAGTGCGTCTGTAGATCCGCTAAACCGCCACGAAGCCTTAGAATCACCAGAACATTCAATCATCAGAAGAATCATCAGAAGAATCATCAGAAGAATCATGGACGATCAGCTGACGCAGGCTCCAGTTCCTCTGCTTCTCAGGGCTGCTTGTCAAAACATTAAGAGCCTGGCCGTCGGGTCACGTGACCAAAAAAAAAAAAAAGCCTGACTCCGCCTCCTGTCGCCACTTCCTGTTCCGCTTCCTTGAACAAACCCAAATATTTAACAGCAACTAACACACACACACACGCACATATAAAACTAACAACTAATAACACACACGTGAATAATATATATATATATATATATATATATATATATATATATACACCAAGTCAAGTCAAGGGGCTTTATTGTCATTTCACCCATATACAGCATACAGCTAGTACAGGAGCATGGTGCTACATACAACAACAGATCTACAAGAGACTACACATTACTACATAAAGTGTACATTCAAACAAGACAGCACAGTGACTACTAAACCAGGACAATACACACAGTAAGAGGCAGTGCAGCGCCAAGCAGTACAGAGTTCTAGTGTGAAAGTGTCAGATAAAGCAGTAGTGCTATCTGTATCTATCTCTCTCTCTCTCTCTCTCTCTCTCTCTCTCTATATATATATATATATATATATATATATATATATATAT
>CM074950.1:1434919-1437419 GCA_037577455.1 Pangasius macronema
GTGTGTGTGTGTGTGTGTGTGTGTGTGTGTGTGTGTGTGTGTGTGAGAGAGAGAGAGAGAGAGAGAGAGAGTGTGTGAGTGTGTGTGAGTGTGTGTGTGTGTGTGTGTGTGTGTGTGTGTGTGTGTGTGTGCGCTGCCTGTGCTGCAGTTCTAGACATGGCCACATGGGGGCAGTGTGACACCAGCCAACACCAGCAGCTCCCTGAAATGCCATTAAATAACTTCTCACAGCTCCTACAGATACTCCAGGAACCTAAAGCTGTATTTTATATCAGTGAGACTCAAACACTGACCTGATACTGACAGCCACAACATTATATCATTTTATCTCCATATCTACACTATAGCTATATTTTTACTGCTAGTTTGTGATAATGAATAATAAATAATAAATAATAAATAATAAATACTCCTCCAGGAGATACTGACTGTTCTTAAATTACTGAATAATGAACAGATTATTAAAACAGATTTCATTATGATCAAAAACTGTATATTTTTTACCCTGAACTATCAGAGAGGACAGAAAAATCTGAAACTCTTTCTCTTTCAGAGAAACAGCACGTGGGCAGGAACACTCGCAGGAGGAAAATTACCTCTCTGGTAGTGTAATGATCATAATAATAATAATAATAATAATAATAATAATAATAAACAGAGCATTTTTCTTACATGCGATAGCTGAAAATGCTGTAGAGTTTTTACAAGTAAAAATGAAATGATAAAAATTAAATTCAGAATAAATAAAAGGATGAAGTGAAAATGTAAATTTAAAAATAAGTGTAAGAAGATTAAAAAGTACAAGAATATATAATACAATTCAATATATATATTCAAAAAAAATTAAAGAATCAAATAATTTAAAAAATTGAAATCAAATAAAATTATACTATAAATGTAAATATCAAAACAGAGAGTTTTCAATTAAATACAGAAGTAAAAAAGGCGAAGCTCGGCCACATCCTGTAAAGTGATAAACTAATCGTACACTTCTGCAGGTGAATGATACACACTGAAGGTGCAGAACGCGTCCGGAGGAGAAGTGCAGCTCCATACCTTCACATCTGAGAAACAGGAAGCACGGACATTGTGCTGTTACGTGGTTATCTGATACAGCATGGAGGAGGTGCACCCGCTCGCGCAGGCTCCGCAGTCAGGCCCTGCCACCCCTGAGGGTGCTCTCGCCCTCCCTTCGGCCACCCCTGAGGGTGCTCTCGCCCTCCCTTTGGCCACCCCTGAGGGTGCTCTCGCCCTCCCTTTGGCCACCCCTGAGGGTGCTCTCGCCCTCCCTTCGGCCACCACTGAGGGTGCTCTCGCCCTCCCTTTGGCCACCCCTGAGGGTGAAAACCTGGCCCTGCCCCTGAAGTTTTCTACTGAAAAAGTAGAAACTACAACAGTAATTGTGGTATATGCACAAGTTTGTACACCCTTCCAGCTGTAAAGTCTCAGAACATAATTAACTAATTAGGGGTTAATTAACTCATTGGGGATTAAGTAACTCATTAGGGGTTAATTAACTCATTAGGGCTCATCAGGACTCGTTACTCAGGTCAAGAACCGTCATCAGGAATAGCAAAATGCTCCACACCCACGAGCTCCTCTAAACATACAGACTATAAGCAACAAGGAAAGTTACACTTTAGTACTCTTTCTCTGAGAGCCACATCAGGGGTGTGTAAACTTTCTGCATTCTTTAAGTGTTAAATAAATTCCATACACATGTCCTTTAAACACAATCCAGCCAATCAGCTATTAGGCTTATTATGAAAATGAATAGAATGATATTCTGTCTATTTATTACAGTTTTATTCCTGAACTTTCCTCCAAAAGACACATCAGGCCTGAGCTTACCTCTTATTTATTTATTTATTTATTTACTTATTTATTTATTTACTTACTTACTTACTTACTTACTTACTTACTTACTTACTTACTTACTTAAATAAATAAATAAATAAATAAATAAATAAATATTTATTTATTTATTTATTTCCTTACTTACTTACTTATTTATTTATTTATTTATTTATTTATTTATTTATTTCCTTACTTACTTGACTCATCTCTGTTACATCATTGATGCACATTTTACTGACGTCACATTATTATATAATTTATTGCCACTTTTCAGCTATTATTCTCTCACTTTTATTACTTTACTTTCTCATTTTTTAAAAATATTTTATTTAGTTAGTAACTTTACAAGCTGTCAGATAGCATGTGTCCTCAATAAGGTATGCTATCTATCTATCTATCTATCTATCTATCTATCTATCTATCTATCTATCTATCTATCTATCTATCTATCTATCTNTTATTCTCTCACTTTTATTACTTTACTTTCTCATTTTTTAAAAATATTTTATTTAGTTAGTAACTTTACAAGCTGTCTGATAGCATGTGTCCTGGTCCCCTCAGTAAGGTATGCTATCTATCTATCTATCTATCTATCTATCTATCTATCTATCTATCTATTGTAGACGGATTGGTATATTTTTGA
>CM074950.1:1442419-1444919 GCA_037577455.1 Pangasius macronema
CGACAGCTGCGCGTTCATCGTGCGCGAGAGCTCGTGGACAAATCATCTATCTGCTCGCCAAAGAGTCAAAAGTTCCTCACGTGCGTAAAAGTTTCTCCTCCTTCGCCTCCTTATCCCGTGTAGCCTCCTTCTCTCGATTTAATTATTATTATTATTATTATTTAAAAAATATTATTATCAAGTTCCTTTTTTATTTCAAATAATAAAAAGTCTCCCTTCTTCTTCTTTTTTTTATTTAGAGATTTTAGTTTATTTTCCGATCGCTTTGGTTTGGCTTTTTAAAGAAGGAAAAAAGAAAAAGAAAAACAAAAGATTCTCCAGCATCCACATGATTAAAAAAATATTAACAAAAAAATTTTTTTTTTTCAAATTTATCCAATCGGTTTGGTTCGCAAAAAAAGCAAAAAGAGCGAGATAAAGAAGAGGAATAACTGAAGTGAAGGCGTGTGTTTAAGGCCCCGGTCTGTGTGGCAGCGCGCGCTGGGCCGCGGCGGTGTCAGGGCTCTCCGTGGGTCCGGCCATGCTGCTGCCGCCGCTGCTCCGCTTGTGTTTCTTTTCTTCGACGCTACTGACTGACTGATTGCTGCGTTCCCCTCCAGCGCGCATGCGCACTCGCCATCCCGCGCGGCCCCGCCCACCGCGCTTTAGCCCTTTGTGACGTCGCCATTCAGGAAGCAAAGTGCAGCGCGCGCTGATTTTCAAACAAACCTATGCCAGGGTTGTATAAGGAGATTTTTAATTCTTTTATTTTCGCGTGTATTTCATCACCAACTTAACATTTAGAATATCAGTGAACGTGCCTTTAAATGAAACTGGTGTTTTTGTCTTATTGTTCCTCACATTTATTATTTTTAATGATTCATCCTGTACTAATCTTGTGCTCGTCCAATTAAATGTTGCATACGGTCTGGGGGGCGTGTCTTGCTCTACAATAGCAGCTTGTTAGCAGTAAACATGGTTCGTTGGTGTGTTTCTGGCTCTGTCTTTCCACACACTGTTCCCTTTTCCATCCACCGTTTGTTGGGTGAAGGCGTGGGAGAAGGCGTGGGAGAAGGCGTGGGTGACAGCGTGGGTGAAGGCGTGGGCGACGGCGTGGGTGACGGCGTGGGTGAAGGCGTGGGAGAAGGCGTGGGAGAAGGCGTGGGTGACGGCGTGGGTGAAGGCGTGGGCGACGGCGTGGGTGACGGCGTGGGTGAAGGCGTGGGAGAAGGCGTGGGAGAAGGCGTGGGTTGGGGGTGTGGCATGGAGTACCTTGAACGCTATTGGCTGTTGAGCACTTCAACACACCATCACTCTGACTTCCTGTTTCTAAAGGAAATACATCAACCTACGGACTCAAATCACGGCTCTGAAGACGTCTCACGGAGTTTAACATCTTTATTTTTATCTTTACTTTTTTATTTTCCTGACCTGGAATTGCATTTTCAAGTCTGGACTTGTGACATCACGCACGTTGTCATGTCATCTGTGAGCACCTCAGTCCTGAATAATGGTAATTATGAGAGAACAGCTTCAGAACATTAGCTCAAGCGGATCATCTCCTTGCCCTGTTTCTGAACACCGCAGCATTTCTCAGGGATAAACCTTTCAAAGCTTAAGCTAAAGTCCCACTCCAAATGAGTCACCTAACACAAACTAACCTCAAATGTTCATGATACTCCAGCTTTCACTGAAAAATCTGTTCATGAATAAATATTTATTGAAATTACTAACCATACGACCTAAAGTATGTGCACCCCTGACCATCACACCCATATGTGGTTCTTCTAAAAGCTGTCAGAAGCACACAGTTGTATAGAGCGTCTCTGTGTGCGTTAGAATGACAATTCCCCTTCACTGGAGCTCAGAGGCCCAAACCTGCTCCAGCATGACGATGCCCCTGTGCACAAAGCGAGCTCCATGAAGANTTTGGGATGAACTGGAACTGGAGACTCCTTACCCAACATCAGCGCCTGACCTCACTAATGCTCTTGTAGCTGAATGAGCATAAATCCCCACAGCCTCGCTCCAACATCTAGTGGAAAGACTTCGCAGAAGAGTGGAGCTCATTATAACAGCAAGCACAGGAGAATAAATCTGGAATGAGATGTTCAACAGGTACATATGGGTGTGATGGTCAGGGGTGCACATACTTTTGGTCATTTAGTGTGCATTCACACCAGTATGAAACTCTGAGCAGTGAGGAAGGAGAGAGTCTGAGGCGCCGTGGTTGTGTTATGAACCATAAACGCGGAGAACGTGAACACATTTATTCAGAACATGAGGAACGAAAGAACTTTATTCATCAACATTTTTACATCCAGACATTTCATTTACATTAAACACATCATAAAAAGATCTTATACAAGTCATGATATTAAAAAATAAATAATGACATTATTAATCACACGCAGCTACGTGTAATAATAATAATCACACACACACACACACACACACACACACACACACACGTGAACATTCAGAACCATGGGAATTGTTATTAAAGTCCACAGCGCTGCTG
>CM074950.1:1449919-1452202 GCA_037577455.1 Pangasius macronema
ATTTTGTGGAGCAGCGGTGAGGCCTTCTCACCGAGGAGAAAAACAACACTTCATCCAGCACGCGGTCCAGCACGAGGATCACTCCATCATCATCATCATCATCATCATCATCATCATCATCATCATCATCCGCGCCTTCGTGCTTATCCTGTAAAGCGCAGCTTTTATAAAGAGCTGTGTGTGTGTGAATGTTGAGGAGGAAGCCGTGAAGGCGAGGGCAGAGCTGGGAGGGTTCTCACACGGTTTCTCACACGGTTTCTCACACGGTTTCTCACACGGTTCTCACACGGGTTCTCACACGGTTTCTCACACGGTTTCTCTCACGGTTCTCACACGGTTCTCACACGGTTTCTCTCATCTGTAAAGTCAGCGTGTTCAATACCTGAAGTCATAACGCCTCGGGAGCGCAGTGAAAGACAAAGTATGCAAGAGAAAGAAAGAGAGACATACACATGGAGCAACACACACCAGGCTGCACACCGCTAACACACTGATGATGATGATTATTTAATCACTGGTTTACTTTTAACTCCATAAACTCCATAAACTCCATAAACGTCTATAAATGATGAGTTGCGTCATTTTACGTTGTGAATTTTGCGTTATTATAATACAATTACTGGATAAACGCACACACACACACACACACACACACACACACACACACACACACACACACACACACACGGGAAGCTCGCTAAAGTGTGTATTCCAGGTGAAGTGAGAATCTGGGGCATGCTTTAGGTCATGAGGAGGTTAAAGAGAGGACAGGAAGTGCAGCTGAAGAGCTTCACACACTGCTGCTGATCACACACACTGCTGCTGATCACACACTGCTGCTGATCACACACACTGCTGCTGATCAGCCTGGAGTTCACATCTGGGCTAACCTTTTTATTTTTATTTTAAAATCAGAGTTAGATAAATACGCAGGTGTGAGTATAATATCCTGATGTTCCTGTAGGAGGTTTTGGGCCTTGAGCGCGTTACTGTAATGAAACAGTAAAATCCTGACAGTAACTCAGCTCTGCTGCCGCCGGTGTGATGAGCTGCTCACGCGCTTTTTATTTTACAGTCATTCGGATTATTATCAACTTTTATTTTTTAAGATAAATGAGCAATAATCAGCATCTAGCGTCACTTCCGCCTGCAGCTAAACCGCGAGTTATTACAGTCCGAGCAGTTTTTTAAATGATAGTTTTTTTTAGTGTCAGTGTTAAAACAGGATTTTATTTTCAGCAGCCTGGAGATGTTTCGCTGATGGACCGAAAGCTTGTCTGAGATTTTGGTCTCGTGCCAGTAATAATTCCTGCTGCTGCTCGCCTCCTCCCTCACCTCCACAAGCCTGCAAATCTCTGCAGGAACACCATCTCCTCACACACACACACACACACACACACACACACGGGAGGAGCTGCTTTTTTTTTTGCCTTCTTTTAACGAATGATCATTTCATTGTTTTGTTTTTTTGTTGCATTATTTATTTTTTCTTTTCTTTTCTTTTCTTTCTTTCTTTCTTTCTTTTTTTTACCTTTGTCCAAATGTGTTCTTAATGCTGCACGCGCATGCATAAGGAATTAAAAAAAAACCTCATCTGTGAAAATTCAAACTCCAAATATTTCTATCATGCAAATCTTCACTTTCTTCCCAGAAGCATCGCCTCGCATCTTCGCCGCGCGCGCGTCCTCCTCCACCTCCACCTCCACCTCTTCCTCTTCCTCCTCCTCCTCTTTCATATAATGGGCGTTTCCGTGAGCCTCCACATCCGAAGAGAAGATACCAAACCAAAGCAGCGTTTTCCAAAAAAATCCCAAAAAAGTCAGGAAAGAGGGGGAAAGAAGTCGCATCCGTTTCTGTCGCGTGCTTTCGGTTAGCTTCAGTCGGCGCGCGCCTGATATGGATCCGCGGCGTGCTGCTGCTGAAAAGAAAGAGAAGGGAAGGAGGGAGAGAAAGAGAGAGAGAGAGAGAAAGAGAGAGAGAGTGATCAATATGCAAATCGCTTTCGCTTGCAATCGAAATGTTCGATCTGCGATTGCGGGCCTTTTTAGCGAGGCTGATGTCAGAGCCGCGGCGCGCGCTCGCCTCGCACTGTTACACACACAGCACCGGCATTGTGGGAAAGAAATAAAAACAACAACAACAAAAAAAAAACATGCACAAAATTTTGCATTACAAATTAAATGCATTTTGTTAAAAACCAACCACGTCGCTGAAACGCGCCTGATGACGTAACGAACACGCGCGTGAAGACTGAACGCAAAACGGGTTAAAAGTGTACAGAAT
>CM074950.1:1452302-1462302 GCA_037577455.1 Pangasius macronema
GATGGGGAGGCTCTGGCTCTCGGGCTGTTCGAGCTGCGGATGATGGGGAGGCTCTGGCTCTCGGGCTGTTCGAGCTGAGGATGATGGGGAGGCTCTGGCTCTCGGGCTGTTCGAGCCGCGGATGATGGGGAGGCTCTGGCTCTCGGGCTGTGCGGCCGCTCGGCTGTAGTCCTGCAGAGCTTTAAGCTTAAGGCTTTTTCTTTCAGGTGTAGATGAGATTATGTTTCAATCAAAGCGCTGCTGAATTAAATCACATACTTTGAGCCAATTTCGGCTAAAATGTCTTGCCGTAATGCGATGCTTTCAGGTTTGATGCTTTCCCTGTCTTTCTCTCTCTCTCTCTCTCTCTCTCTCTCTCTCTCTCTCTCTCTCTCTCTCTCTTTTCACGCTTCAGTCTGATGGAGGAGAATCTCAGAAATAGCGCTGATGGTGTGGATATTTCATCTGCAGTTTACAGGAAGTGACTAATGCAAAGAAAAGAGAGAGAGAGAGAGAGAGAGAGGGAAAAATAGGAGATGTTTCTGTTTTTGCTGGTTTTTAGACCATCTGGTCCATGTGGGGTCAAAGGTCACTGACCTCCAGGACAACACTGAGGAAAATGGGTTCAAATGGCAACCAAGGACACCGGAGAAGATCACGGCCACATTTAATGACCTGTCTATCTATCTATCTATCTATCTATCTATCTATCTATCTATCTATCTATCTATCTATCCTCTTTTAGATTGTAGATAACAAGATAAGTTCTAGAAGATAAAATCTTGTAGATACATCTCTTCTTTCTTTCTTTCTTTCTTTCTTTCTTTCTTTCTTTCTTTCTTTCTTTCTTTCTTTCTTTCCCTCTATTCAGGGAACTTTCAATTGTTGTCCAATTGTGTTATGAATAATACACATCTAGAAATAAAATCTATCAATGTACAGTATTTATAATAATAATAATAATAATAATAATAATAATAATAATAATAATAAGCCAGATGAGGGAGTGTGTATGTATAGTGTATAATACAGTGTATAAATCCTTCAGCACGAGCGCAGACACAAGCGCAGACACGAGCGCAGACACGAGCGCAGACACGAGCGCAGACCACACCGCCGTGTCCTCTGTGTCCTGCAGGAGCAGTTTTTGGTTTTTGGGAGTCGGACTCTGACCGCAGAACATCAGAACATCAGAACATCAGAACATCAGAACATCAGGAGATCCTGCACAGCTCCTGAATCCCACACTGCGGTCGGGCAGCTCAGCGGGACGTGCTGATAAACAGAGCGCTTAACCATGCTAATCTCTCAGCATTAATTATTCATCCTGCTCTGGCACCTCACCGTCTCAGCGCTGTTTCACTTTCACACACACACACACACACACACACACACACACACACACACACACACACACACACACACGAAACCTGGTGCTGAATGTCAGCTACCTCTTTACACTCTCCACTACATAACAACGTAATGACTCCTAAACCCTCTGCTGAGTGTTTTAAACAACTTTATTTATTTATTTATTTATTTATTTATTTATTTATTTATTTACTTTTTATCATGCAACGAGTCAGTTCCTGTTCTCACTTACCTTACGGCAGCTATAAACAGTCGTTCCCTCACCAGCCTCTCTTTATTCTCTCTCTTGAAGTTAATAAAAAAAAAAAAGAAAACTCAGCTTGTCATGTTACTGAGAAACCACAACTTTAACCTAAAGCTAAGCTGACACTGGAGACTCCTTCCATAAACATAAATGTTAAAAATTTCACTCGATCGACGATTACACACATTTTTTTTTATTAAATCCATTTACTTAAGAAGTCCCTGTAAAGGAGCTGTTGCTATGGAAACCACAGGAGAAAGAGTACGTTGAACCTGTGCTCTGGTCAGAGCTGCTGTTAGAGAGAAGGAATCAACACCTCCTGACCAATCAACCAATCAGGATCGCCGGGACTGCAGCTTATATTAGCTACTGACTAGCTAATATAAATAATGGCACCTGTGTGATGTTTCGACGCTTTATGGAGTGAGCAGTAATGAGGGATGTGAGATTCAGACTTCAGCAGGTCATCTAGGTCACCGTGCTCCAGATATGAATCCCAGATATTCAATATTTCACAAATCACTCAGTATATGCAGTGCTGAAGCCTTTACATGAAGTGCATTAAATATAATATAAACCCGAATAGCGTTAGATTCCGCGCTGTAAATGGAGCAGAAGCACTTTTTCATACTCTGTTTAATGCACTGATATAAGGAACACGGTGCTGAGTCGGAAATACTCCCTGCTGGATATAAAGTGCACTACAGCAGGGTGTAAAAGCAGTCATTTCATATCCCATGTAGTGCACTTATGTAGGGAGCAAGGAGGCGTTCGGGATTGAGCCGCGACTCTTATCACACCCTTTGCCCATCCAGCCAAGGCGAGGTGATGAATAGTAAATTACTTATCGATCCGGCTCAGCTGTAGTGCACGTAGCGTAGAGCTAGCACTGTTTCTTTCTCCCAGCAGAGAGGCGGTGATGGTGAAAGGCAGGACAACGAGCTCTGATGTGCTCCATAAAAATATACACAACCAGGAATTAGGATTATTTTACTGGAGTATTATTCAGATTATAGATTAAGATGGCAATTTTCTTCTCTATAAACCTGTAACCTTGAGCAGGGTCTAGAAAATACACACACACACACACACACACACACACACACACACACACACACACACACACACACACACACACACACACACAATACCCCTTTTTCTTTTCTGACACCGGATACTGAAACCTATCTGATATTGTGTTCTTTAAAAACTACGAAGCTTTAAAATGTTTTTTTTTTAACTGAAGCACTTGACAGTTAAACATAAAACTCACCTACGCTGTAAATATAATAAAGTATAATAAAGTATAATAAAGTATAACGTATAAATATGTTTTTTAAAATGATATTTATGCATTAATACATTTCTCGACCAAATCTAGCTCCAGTCTTTTGCCGTTTGTTACAGGATCTGATATCTGAATATAAGATTATAAACAAACGAGCAGCCTACTTGAAACCAGCGTGACCCTGACCAGGCAGTTACTAAGGATGAATGAAGGAATGCTGTATTTACATCACACACTACACACTGCACATAAATATTAACGAATGTGGTCTTTGTTTATCCTGTGATTGATTAGGAATTAGGATTAGCTTCACAGTGAAATCATCCGAACCTGATAACTCCTACGGAGTCCCGGTGGCGAGCTACACCTCTGATCTCATCCACACGCGGTATAGAAGAATGTCTGGTCCTCTTATTCCGATCTCTGTTTGTATCTGTGTAGAACTCATGGGTTCATTCTTACTCATATTCACTTACATCCCTGATACTGCTGTTTAACATCTAAACAATAAGGTACATGAGATAAAACGCAAAACATGTTGGATATAAAGAGATGTGAAAACACACTACATGCAAGTTTTAAGCATCAAGGCACACGTGTGCCAAATAAATCACATCTAAAACAGCCTCAAAAACAACACGCCTGTGTGTGTGTGTGTGTGTGTGTGTGTGTGCAAACATTCCCACTAAGAAGAGAATGGGACAGAAATTGATGAAGCTGCTTACTGATGTGTGCGAGCTCAGCATTGCTTGCAGGTGTTCGTGTGTGTGTGTGTGTGTGTGTGTGTGTGTGTGTGTGTGTGTGTGTGTGTGTGTGTGTAAACTCTGCATTACGAGTGGTAGTGTTCTTGGTAACACGAGGCTACAACTGAGCTAGAACATCGATCAATTAGGTAATGGTCAGTCTCTGAGTGGCATGTAAACAGTGTCGAGCGTTTAGTAAGTAAAAGTTTCCCACGTTTGAGTCAGCGACAGCGAAACGTCAGGATTTTACGCTTTGAATAACGTTCGCAGTAAACGATGCCGCGAACATATAACTGGAATTATAATATAAGTGCAAAATAACACGTCTAAATTACTGCTTCTCATAGATGATTTGCTCCCAGCCTCCATAGAAGGGAAGAAAAGTTGACTGTCTCAACTGAATTATTCCTGTGAGAAAAGAACAAGTAAAAACGCAAAACGTACACGTGAAAACGTGCGAAACGCAACATGTGAAGTTTTTAAAAAACACACGTGTACATTTCACACGTGATTATTTGCATGGGAAGGTCATGTGACCTTGTTGTAAGGGATAAGTCTTATATAAGCACTTATTCAGAAAGAAAACAAAACGGTTCTTGAAGGGTTCACAGGTCCTGCGCTCTGATAGCAGGACAAGCTATGGTATGGTTCTGCATAGAACCTTTAAGGGTTCTCACAGAGGAACAGCTGAAGAACTCTGAAGCATTGTAGATATTCTGTAATATCTCTTAATAAGCTTTACGTGTTCCCTCTGAGGGACGACTGAAGAACCCTTAAAGGTGCAACATTTCTAACATTCATTAAAGGTCATTAGGTTTCTACACTATATAGTGCACTTGCATAGATAACAGCAATCCATCTGGAACTCTTTTGTATATAAAGTTCACTAGAAAGGGTGTAGGGTGTAGACCTGTAACACGATATGGGATACATCACCTGATGATGTCCCTTGTCCTTCCCAAAAACCCAAGAGTACCTGTGTGTCTGCTGTATATAGGGTATGTAGTGCACTAGCGTGGGGAATAGGAGGGGTTTTTGGGTTCTCATGTGCTGTAGATAGGGTATGTAGTGCACTAGCGTGGGGAACAGGAAGGGTTTTTGGGTTCTCATGGGCACACAGTGCTGTAGATAGGGTATGTAGTGCACTAGCGTGAGGAACAGGAAGGCGTTTGGGATTCTCCTGGACGCAGAATGGGAACAGAGGATGCAGGAGTTATTGTTATTAATTTAAACCCAGTGTAATGCAGTTATATAGGGAATAGGGTGCAGTTAGGGCTCTCTATCAGATGTGTAGTGCACTACATGCAGCGTAGAAACCCTCATTTATGATCCAGTTTAGTGCACTTTAAAAAGGGCACAGGGCGTTCTGGGATTTAGGATTCAGCCATGAATAGAGTCACACCCGTTGCCTACTAGTCAAGGCGAGCCGTCCAGCGCTGAGTTATTGATTCGGCTCAGGTGTAGTGTGTACTGCGAGTGTGTAGTGCGCATTATTTCATTCCTGTGTTCGCACTTTTTTGTAGAAAAATTACAGCATGTTTCCTGAGGAATAAAGATCTGCTAAAGTGTATGCTTTAAATGTTTCGCTCTTACGTTTATTTGTGTGACGTCCTGCTTTGTTGCTTTGAAAGCTGAAAGCAGCAGTTTCTTCGAACACACACACACACACACACACACACACACACACACACACACACACACACACACACACACAGCGAAGTCTTTGTGCTCAGACGACGGGGTGTTTTTTTCTCCTGCAGGCGTCATGAAGCTAATCAATAAGCCAGTGCAGCATTGCAGGCATGTAGTGCGTATGTGTGTGCGTATGTGTGTGTTTGTGTGTATTTGTGTGTGTGTGTGTGTGTGTGTGTGTGTGTAGTTCGTTGTGGCGCCACACTGTCACGATCGGGACAAATGGAAACCACTGGGTCTTTAAAAACAGCTTCGGTGGAGGTGTCGCTGCAGAGCGAGGCTGAGAGATGTGAATAACACACACACTTATTCATGTGTTTGTTAGGATTCATTTCACAGCACAGATTTGGGAAGAATCCTGCACTGTGTACGGCTCAGGACACTGCGGCGATTGTTCCTCGTCCATATCGCTAGCCGTCGAGGGAACCTGTAACGATGTGTGTGTGTTCTGGAGATTTGGATCACAGAAAAAGAAAATACACACTGGATGTGATACACAAATCATTTCAAACTAGATGTTTATATAAGTATCGAATAATGTATATAGCATGAGCGCCTCGATGTTTTCCACGTGCTCGGGTGATTTTTAATGTGCATTTGGCATCAACTTGTTTTTTATTTTGCCTTTGCTGTATTTCTAACCACAAACTCAACTTTCTTTACTGTACTTTCTTAGTGCAGCTCGGGGTTACCGTCTGTTCTCCCCGTGTTCACGTGAGGTTCCTCCAGGTTCTCTGCTTTCCTCCCACGCTCCAAGAACATGCAGGCAGGTGGACTGGCTATGCTCGGTGATAATGAGTGTGTGGATGGCGTCCAGTGATGAACTGGCATCCCATCGGGGGTGAATTCCTCCACCCTGCACCCAGTGTTTGCTGTGATTGGCTCTAGCTTCTCCATGACCCTGAATGAACTCTTACTGCCTTCATTTGGAGATCGCCAGTGATGTCTGGACAGTTGGATGAAGTTCATTCCACTACTTTGTCTCCAGGACAGAGAAGAATCTTGATTCAGATCTTATTTGTGTCTCGAGGGATGGTGGCTCGAGTTGGATGATGCTAGAGAACGTGGTGCAGAGCAGGGTGTGATAAGTGAGGGCTGTTTTTGATGTTTTAGGTGAGCATCAGAGTTTTGTGGGCAGCTACAGGAGGTCAGTAGAAGGAACGCAGCAATGAGAGGACAAGGTGCATTCTGGATTATTTTCAGGGATCTGATTGCTTACAATGGAAGCGAACAAGCACTCTGTCTAGAGAAAACACCAGATGTTGTAAAGGAGAGACCTGCATGACCGAGTCAGGCAACACGATGTGTGTTGTTAATTGATGTGAGCCCAGGGTTCTCCAGGGAGATGACAAGATCATGGTGTCGGGATGCATCTCCGGGGATATCCAGCAGATACAGAGGAGCAGCTCAGGCTTCAGGTGATGCACCGCCATCCATGATGAAATGTCAGCTCAGGGCTGATCACAGGACCTTGGAGCTGTGAGGTCCTGGCAGTGGTACCTGTAACCAAGCTGTAAATGAGACAGAAAGCAAACATAAACCCACGTTCCAGTGGAGAAGTGTTGATCTCCAAACCAGAACCAGTGAACACATCACCCACCAACTGTTAACGACAAGAGGTCGTCTTTTAGTCTTTTAACCAAACCGTCTCAGTGAACACTGTGCTTCTGGTGACGCAATAAACAGAACATCTGCCTCAGAACACGTTTGTTTATTTCCTGTTGCACCGTTTATCTGCTAAAGTTGTGACTCATCACCACAGTGTTGTCTGTGCACCGAAAACATCCACACGGCTCGTAAATCTCTCGCTTAAAAACCACCGCTGATTATCCATCATCATGATTCAGCCAGTAAAATGGCTAAAGCAGAAAGTGAAACATCCATTTTACAGCCCGGGAGAGCCCGTTCTCCCAGCGGTGCTTCATCTTCCTCTGCTCTCCGACTCCTCCTCTTCCTTCCACACACTCTCGCGCGCTAAATACCCGAGCACAAGCTGATAAGGACTCTTCTCCAGCACAGAGCCGGCGCGGTGAACATTACGGGTTCTCCTGATGAGCTTCTCCTCTCTGAAGTCCTAAACACAGCTCCATCGGCTCAAACCTCCCACACTGCTTACAGAACCGTCCGTGCCGTCATGCTCACGAGGCAGATCAGCTGGAGTCCTGAGAATTGTGAAGAAAAGTTACAGTCGTCTTTTTCCTTCTTTGATAGGTTCACTGATAGAGTCGTTTTTTTGAAAAGAAGTGCTTTTATCCGTTTGTAGTTACATGTTGATGACTGATGACTGAATGTTGATCCAGGAAAAGAAACTCTGAAATCTGTTATTATATCTGGAGAGTTTTCAACACTGGTGCTGTTTATTTTTATATCTCGCAGTGTGGCCACTTCTATTTTTAAAAAAGCGAAGCAGAGGAAAAACTGTGAACTGACCAAAGACTGACCCGAGAAGTCCACTTGAGCAGGTCACATATTATGGGTCAATTCTGATCTGTAGAAACATGTGCATTTTAGATTCATAAAAAGTTTCATTTCTAGAATATATGTTGAAAAAATGGATTAAAGCTTTCATGCTGGCTGAAGTCTAGACGTCTTTTAAATTCCTGGCAATGAATACTTTCCCATGACTCACTGCAGAGATCATGTAAACAACGACACACCTCACACGACCTTCTGCTTGGCCATAACTGTTTTTTTCCCTCAAACGAAAACGATGTTCGAGGGAAAGCACTGGGAGTAACAACAAAGTGTGTGTTGCTCATATAGCACATACCATAATCACATCCTGATCCTTCTTTGCTCATGTTACTGTAACATTTGCCATGCTATTAAACATTCAGTTTGTCTAATGTCCCTTACAGAAAAGTCACGAACATGTCACGTGATCATATGTTCTCCACGTGTTTGTGTGAGTAACGCGTGCGAAGCTGCACTTCAGCAGGCTGCGCACAGGAGCGTTCACATAAGCAGTGAAGAAATGAAATAAATAAAAAAGGAGAATAAAAATGTGTGCTACATGTAAAAACTGTGATCTTGTGAATACGTGAACATGTGTGTAACGTAAAGCACACGTGAAGTTTATGTGCCGTTTCTGTAAGGGTTAACGTAAACACACGTGAAGTTTATGTGCCGTTTCTGTAAGGGTTAACGTAAACACACGTGATGTTTAAGCTAGCACTGCTCTGATACGATTAGCAATAAGAGACGGCTCTGAGGAAGAGGAGTCCTTCTGCTGATTTAGAGACGCTCGGAGCGTAAAAAGCCTTCTCATTACACCATAACAGCTCAGTGTCCACACACACACACACACACACACACACACACACACACACACACACACACACACACACACACACACACACACACTTAGATATACACATACACTCTCAGGTACACGCTACTGCTCTGATTTAAAAATAAGAGAGAGAGGGTGAGAGAGATAGAGAGGGTGTGTGTGTGTGTGTGTGTGTGTGTGTGTGAGAGAGAGAGAGAGAGAGAGTCAGAATGAAGGTGGAATGAGGGTCAGGGCAGGCGTGTAGGTGTGAGAGACAAAGGATGAGAAAAACGGAGAGAAAGAGAGGGGGAAGGGGAGATAGCATCTTCAAAATGGAAATGGACAGCTGGTCATCCTGCTGTCCGATGACCTCTAAGATCAAGGTCACTGACCAGAGCAAGGACACTCACACACACACACACACACACACACACACACACACACACACACACACACACACACTGACCAACGCCATAGTGACCACGGTGCCATATGCAGGGTCAAGCTCAAATCTGCTCATCAGTCACTCGGGTGACACGGAGTGACGTTTTCACTTCCACCTGAATTCATTAGTGTTAATTACAAGCAGTAAAGTAAATGAAAGCCGTTTACATCTAAACCAACATCCCAGAGTCCAGAACACGCAGAAATAACGCCGCGCTCATGTCACGCCATGTCTGAGTCGCGCTGTTTATGACATCACAACCGGGAGCTGTTTACATCACTTCGGATGTGGAAACTAGCCGTTTCTATGGCAACGCACATGACACACACACATTTCTAAACAACAGTACATTCACATCATGACATAACACTGTTAAAGTTGTAACTACGGCAACGGTCTATCATCAGGTAGAATTCCCGTCCCAGATTCGTCCTCCTCTTGTATTGTATTTGTAAATAACCGTGTGTTCGCGTCATGGCGTAACACCGTAAGAGATTCGACTCAGCGCTGTTCGTCTTCCTGGATGTGGAAACTCGTTGTTTCTATGGCAACACATCAGCGGAATTCCCGTCCCACATCTGCCCACGGTATAGAAAATTCAGAGGTTCGAACCAGCTGACGCTGTGTAATAGAAGTCAGAATTACAATAACTCTGACACTATAATCAAATAAACACCACTACACGTGTTTACACCGATGATTACACAGTATTACAGGAAAAAGAACATAATAATAATAATAATAATAATAATAATAATAATAATAATAATAATAATAATAATGTCCTGTAATGTAGCTTTGAAGGTGCCTGTGATGTCACTGTGGTGTACACTGATGATTTCTATTACTGAAAATTGCACGTGATATGAATTTACACTTTTCCTAACTATCGCTTAAAAGGATTGGGATATGTAGGAATATCATTAGACAGAAAAAAAGGACAGATGTGAGGTGCGGTCAGAGGCAG
>CM074950.1:1467302-1476607 GCA_037577455.1 Pangasius macronema
TTACGCAAAACACACACCTCATCAGTGGCCGGTCGATAATCAGATGACGTACAACTCATCCAAAGAAAGCCATTTGTTTCTTTTTCCTGATAAACAGGCGCTAGTTTTACCTCAGAGATGAAGCGGGGACGTGAGTTCGCAGGCTTGTAGCTGACACAGCTACACAGCTAATAGACTGTTTAGCTGTTTAGCTTGTGACTGCTATCCATAACAACAATTATATTACATTTTGGACAACCATGTTCTGCAATTCTCTGCAAAATATTGTCCATTAGCTCACCACTTTCACTGTCTATTTAATTTTATTTTAATTTTTAATTATTCAGTTTCTCTCGCTTAAAGGCAAACACAAGCCGGCAGCCATTTTGATCCAAAGAGCATTTGACTTTTAGCTGTTTTTAATCATTTACGCCACTTTTTTATACAGGCAGTTTTATGTAGCTGATAAGTTTAGAGCTAGTGTTTCTTTCATGCTGTTTCTGAAAGCTTTATTTGTATGAAATCAAACAAAAGCAAAACACTTGTTTGTTCAGATTTGTTTGAATTTGTTAGAGAAATCAGTCTGGCACAAAATTTTTTTGTTTACGAGTCATTTAATGTTATATGACTTCAGTCAGCGTGATCTGTAAATCGAGTCGTCGAGAAAATGGGCTCGTGTAAACACAAAGTGATATATTTTCTGTCCATTAGCATGTTTCCTTTATGCTTCACTGCAGTATTTGTAGCTGTCCTGTGAGTTGGTGGATTTTAGAAGCAGCGCTTGCTCTCGGAGATTTGAATACAAAATCTCTCACATTGACACAACTTCGTCGTCGGCCATCTTGGGTCGCAGTGGCACTAAATTGATCACATTATGCGTTCTAAGACCGGGGAATTCATGAGGTGCGATTTTTGTCTGCGATAGCCAAGTCAGGATAAAACATTGTTCAATGCAATGACAGCTGGATAATTTGCATGAGAGCAAAGTAGCTATTGTTTAACTGATATAAAAGAAATCTTAATTAAAGCTAAAGATGCTAACCTTCCCCTCGCACTACACTTCACCCTGCCGAGCTTTATCCGGGTTCTACAAATTCTTCTACACCATATTGGGTATCGGCGAAGCCCTGTTAGCTCGTCCACGCTACTGCTCTCAGAGCGAATGTGAACGAATTCACACGTTCAAAACATCCTCTAATGCCGAGCACACACACGCGCCGCCGGCCGAAAAGCCGGGAAGAGGCCACTTGTGAGGCCGCGTCTCCATCGAGGTCGTCTTAGAGCCATTAGCTCACTCTGAACCCCTCCCTCACTCCATCTCTCCCTCTCCTTTCAACTTCCTCACCCTCTCAGAACGCTCTGTCCACTCTCTCTTCATCTCTCGCTCCTTTCCTTTATGCTCGTCTCTCTTTTCTCAGAAAAACACCCCTTCGTCTTCATCTCTCCGTCTCTCAAACACTCTTTCAACTTTTTCCCTTTCTCTCTGTCTCTCTCTATCCGAGTGCTTCTTTGGGCTTTTAAGCCCTGTCCTGAGCTTTCTCACAGGTAGTCGATGCTCTAAATGCGCTCCGCGGGAGAAAAGACGAGTGCCAAGACTCCATTCATCGCCGACTCCATTTAGCCGGAGCGTCCTAAAGAGCTCTCCAGTCTGAGACGCAAGCTTCAGCGCGAGCCTCCGCCATTGAAACCGTCTCTCTCTCTCTCTCTCTCTCTCTCTCTCTCTGTCTCTCTCCCTCTCTCTCCTGTTATTAAAGGAGGAAGACTTGGATGGCAAGATGAGAGGGAAATGGACTTTTATGCATCCAGGCCGTCCTTTTGTTCCTGATGAGAAAGTTGCGCCGCTAATGGCTAAAGGGCTTTAAAGAAATAAGGTGGATCGTTTTAAAGATGTTGGGGTAATGCGGAACGCTGTACACTTCAAGAGAAATGTGTGTAGCACAGCGGTGTGTGTCCTGGCAGCGTAAACACCACTAGTGTGCGAAGCTGATTAACAACAGAGCAAAAAACATACGATAAATCCGAGCAACGTTTATAGGAAAATGCAGGAGAATATATTTACATTTATATTTCGTCATTTGGAGCAGCTAATGGACTGCAGCTTATAGCCTGAAACCTCAGGACACGAGCAATAACGAGCACAAAGAGCTCATTATATTGATTTTGTCATCTTTTATGTTGTTTTATAAGACTTTAGCACAGGGAAGCTTCTGATGCTGGAACAGGAAATTAGTAAAGAAGGATAATTTGTCCAGTGGCTCATGTGATAAATTCGTTTTATAATTTGTATAAAGCGACAATTATGTACGGAATGAAACAGTGTGCTCATGTGACATGAAGTTGATGATTTTCCTATAGCAGCACATCCCAGAGTGTTTTATTCCTCTTACACCACAGCAATTTGCCAATGATTACAATTTTTATTTGTTAAAAAAACATACAATATATATATTTTTTCCATTTAGTTACATTTAAAGTTAATTAATGCTTAGTCATTGCCTCTTTTTTCTCTCTCTTTAAGCAAAAAAAAAAAGCAAAACGTAAACTCCTTTGTTACAGCTTCACCTCTGACTGTTACAAAGCCCTGACACTGGAGACTCCTTCCACAGACGTTACTGAAAACCTCACCACCGTAAGGATTACACGGGTTTTTAAACTCTGTGTACGAGCTGTTGCTATAGAAACGATAACGTATTATCATATTAGAATGAAGCTCCTTCTGACCAACACCTTCTGACCAATCGCAGTCCAAAGGCACTGTGGAATGAGGTGTTAAGGGAATTAATACGCACTTACTGGCCAATCAGAAAGGAGGAATTCATTTGTCGTAGCTTGAGCCTGCTGTGAAACTATAGCGCAGTGTTACAGACTGGAGATTCTGAATAGATGTTGTATAAATGCTGTGTTTATGGTACAAGTGCATCATGAGGAAATGTGATAGCTCTGTGTATGTATAAGTGATGTACATTTCCTCGATTTTATAACATCACGAAGCATTATAATGCACAGCTTAAAAGACCGGCACTTACTTAAGAAGCGCACGTTAACACTATGTCCTGAAGACTATGTGCTGAATCCTGACACTGAATCCTGACTGACCTTCCTACATTCTCACGCCTTATCGCATAAATACGCTATCTAACGCTCATGTCTGTGCTACTGAAGGGCTTCCTTACCAGAAATGAGACTTTTTTTTATAACATTACCTCGACTGGAACTCCAAACGCATCTCTAACCCGTTTTTGGTCACGTCTGCACCCACCGGTGACGTGAAAGACTTTTATTATAATTGAATGAAGGATTAAAAAGACAGGAAACTGGAAAGTGAACTTTCTGAGCAGGTGTTTTTGTTCACATAAAGTAGCTTTTAAATTGAGTAAAAAAAACATTATTCTGAAGACCAAATGCTCTATTCAGATGATAGTCTCTCCCTCTCTTCATGCCCCTCTCTCCCTTATTGCATCAGAGATATATATCGGGGCTTTGCTTATTGATCAGAAATGGCCTCGGCAAGTAACGTTTCAAAACTTAAAAGCTAATGCACAAAAAAGCTTAAAAAAATCAATGTTTATCCCACTAAAGCCATCCCTTACTGCGCAAAAACAGCCGAAATCAAAGGTAATATATACATTTTCCTGTGGAATCTTTATACTTTTTCCTTTCATATAACCGAGTTGAAAAGAACATCTTTCTGCCGAAAGCACAAAGTTTGAAGTTCAGGACTATTAGATTTATGATGATGGAGCCATTAGGTTAAAGTATGAAGCGGGTGGAAGCGGGGGGACAGCACATCCAAAAGCAATTAGAGTCGAATGAACACATCACGCTGGTGAGGTCATCCGGAAAAAAACAAAAAACAAGCATTCGGACGGAAAAAAGAGGGATTTTAGGGAAACTTTGGCACAGAGTAACTCCCACTCACCAGCAGCCATCACTCCTCCTGTTCTTCTTCTTCTTCTCCTCCAACCCTGAACGCACGCGCCTGCTCCACTTCCTGTCAGGAATTCTACATATAATAATGATGTATACATCCTTTCCATAAAGCACACTGTGAGTAGCACATATAACGTTTCTTTACACTCAACTGAAGCTGAAATTTATTAATACGAGATAACAAAGGACTTCTTATTGATTCGCTTTTCACTACAGTGCTGTTCTGCATTCTGATTGGTCAGGAGGTGTTGATTAGTTTCCTGGAACAGCAGCTCTGACAGTCGCGCAGCTGCAGGTCGCAGGTTCATATTAACGTTATCGTTTCTATAGCAACGGCTGATTCACAGGGACGCGTACAGCAGGTGTTCCAAATAATGATACGGTGATGTTTTTCTGTACGGAAATGTTTATTTAATTGGATTATATAAGGAAGGAGTCTCCAGTGTCAGAGCTGTGTAACAGTCAGTGGGAAAAGTGTTAGATTTTCCGACTTCTTCAGGACAGAGGAGTTTACGCTTTATGGTTTCTTGCTGAAGTTCAGGAAAAAAAAACGTAAACATCAGTAAACATTAAATGTAACTCTAAATGGAAAAAAAAATAAAGTTTGATGTGGTGTGAGGGAAATGAAACACTTCAGGAAGCTCTGCTACAGGATAATCTCCTACAGTAACTCCTCTTCATCACCCCAGCCTGCTGTTGATTATTTTACTGTAACAGCGCAACACAGAGTGTTTTATCATTTTACACAAAAACACCCGGTGTGTGTGTGTGTGTGTGTGTGTGTGTGTGTGTGTGTGTGTGTGTGTGTGTGTGTGTGTGAGTGAGTGAGACCGAGTGTATCGATCGATTAGTCTTGCCGTCAGCAAGGCCAGAGGCAGCCACAGATCCGACCTTGTGATCCAATTTTCTGGACCTGCTGACACCTTCTGTGTGTGTGTGTGTGTGTGTGTGTGTGTGTGTGTGTGTGTGTGTGTCAGTCTGTCTATGTGCAAATGGATATGTGTGCATGTGCATGCGTGTACACCTTATATATGCGCGCACACACACACACACACACACACACACACACACACACACACACACTCGTGCTCTCTCCCTGTTCTATAAGTGACATTTTTATTAAGTGAGACTTTCTAACGTGTTCTTTTTTGCTGAGTGCTGCGAGTACGAGCTTAAACCCGAAAGCCTAGAGACAGGTTTCTCACGGCGCTGAGGTCAGGGTCAGGCATTTCCACCCATACACCACGACAAACGATGGAAAGAATCAGAGCGGAATGCTACAGCATGCTTAGCGTGACTGTTCTACTCGATTTACCTTTTTATTTTTGACTTGTTTTCAGACATCAAACTTGAGATTTTTTTTTTCTGTGCCTTCGTGTCTCCGATTCTTTGCACAATTCATCAGCAACATTAACATAAAAATGTTAAAAATTGTAAAATGAAGTACTGATACAGCATCATTTTCTCAGAAAATGTCATGTTACAGAAAAAACGTGTTCTTAGTTTTTGAGTAAATATTTGTCTGTAATTATTTCCCCATCCTTATGTCCATTTGCTATGTTTTATATTCATCCGTGTTTATCTCTGACTCTCTAACACAGCGAGCTCACAGGTGATAACATGAGAAGGCGTGAGAAGTCTGATCTGAAGATACGCCCACAATCACAACTAAACCTGAAGATGGCTCCAGTCTGATGACTTGACTTGGTGCCGTGACCCGGACGCCAAACGAAAACGAATGCCTGTGAGAAGGTCAGCAATGTGATTGGATGACTGAGCGGCCAATAATGACAAAAGCTTGACAAAAAAAAAAAAGAAGAAGAAGAGAAGAGCACAAAGAGACAGATTAAACAATTCAAACCCAGGGGTGTGTGACACATAAGCAGGGAGTCGACGGTATTTTTTGTCCTTTGTTTGTTACAGTGTGGAAATGAAATCCCTCAGTTATTATACTGATCAGCGAGTTCTCATATTTATTAACCAGTTTAACCAGTTTAACCAGTTTAATCCAAACCTCAATAACTCATAAAAAAGGAAAGGTCAGGAATAAAGAGCTCTCTGACTCCAGCAAAGAGACAAAAAACAGAGGCTGATATGTGACTATATGGAATATATTAATAACCCAGACGTGTGCTGAGGCAGTGTGTGTGATTGTTTTACAGTTAAAGGGGAAAAGCGTAAAAGCTCCAACACCAGAGCTAAGGACGCGCTCACGTGTGTGTTTAACATACAAATGCATGCAAATGATGAGAACTGAGCTGAGAAAGTATTACACGCTGGGTTTGTTTTTTTCATATAAAAGCACAAATTCCTGCTGCGTGTTTGTCTGTTTTTATATACAGTATTCCGCATGTCTAAGCAAAAGGAAGCGAAATACGATATTCCACACGTCACCTCTTTGCTCTAAGACTTGATTTTCTGAACAAAAAATCCCAAGGTCTAAAGAGAGTCTTTCCAAAAACTGGAAATGTTGGAGGGTGTGTTTGCCTGGTGCAGGTTTGCCGGTCTTCAGCAGAACATGTCCACGGCTGATGGACAGAGAAGGATTTCCCCTGATTTTTTTACATAATCGAGATGGGAATTGAGTGATCGAGAAAGAGAGTGATGGAAAGAGCTGATCTCTGGAGGTGAGCTGGATTCCGGCCTGCTCCAATCAGAGGAAAAAGGAGGAAAGCGGAGGAGAGGAACCGAGGAACGGAGGAGAACTCGGGAGAAAAATCTATGCAGCGAGGCAAGGCAGAGCGCGCCGAGTCTGCACGGGCAGACGGCAATCGATAAATCAATAGCAAACGCTGGTTGGCTGCAGGACGAGAGAGAGAGAGAGAGAGAGAGAGAGAGAGAGAGAAGGAGGGAGGCAGCCTGTCTGAAGATGGATGGATGGAGAGATAGCAGTCAGCGCCGAGACCAGAGGTGAGCCACGTCTTCAGCTGAGATGGAGAGAGAGAAATAGGGAGAGAGGGAGGGAGATGCCATGAACCTCAGTTTATGATGAAGTGAAGGGTGTCCTGAATGAAGCCTGAATGAAACCATCCTCCATTTTCTTTCTCTCTTCTGTCCTTCTTTCCACACTCATTTTTTTTTTACTTTTATTTATGAAACACACACACACACCATGTTTCCTCAGTTGCTCAATCAATTACAACATTTTTAACATTTACACCCATTTTTACATTTACTTGGCTCGAAAATGATGCGTGATTGACACGGTGGTGGGCGGGGCTTAATATCCATCGCTTTCATTACAACCTCCAATTAAAAACACTTTTATGGCACTAAATCAACACTTCTGGCTTAATAACGAGTCAGAAACTTGAATCCCGTCCATCTTGTTCTCCATCTTTCTCTCCTTTTGTTCACTCAGTCCTTTTCTCTTCCATTTCTCTCTCAGGGTGTTGTCTCGTCTGGCGCCCCTGTCTCTCTCTCTCTCTCTCTCTCTCTCTCTCTCTCTCTCTCTCTCTCTCCCGCTGGCACCGCCTGGCACTGTGGCCCCTCCAAATCCCCCTCCTGCTGCCCCCATCGATCTGCTACTGTTCTGGGAACAGCTGGCGCTTTTTCCCTCCTCCTCGAGCCGAACAAGGCCGATAAATTAGCGAGCGTGTCTGATTTCATTTCTCTCTCTCTCTGTCTGTCTCTCTTGCTCTCTGTCTCTCTCCATATGTGTGTCTCTCTGTCTTTCCGCCTATCTCAGTATCACTGTTTGTCTCTCTGTCTCTCACTGTGTTTCTCTCACTCACACTCTCTCTCTGTCTCTCTCTCTCTCTCTCTCTCCATGTGTCTCTCTGTCTTTCCGCCTATCTCAGTATCACTCTATCTCTCACTGTCTCTCTCTCTCACACACACTCTCTCTCCATGTGTGTCTCTCTGTCTGTCTGTCTCTTCCTTCCTCTCTGTCTCCATCTCTCCTGTCTCTCTCTCCATGTGTGTCTCTCCCTCTGTTTCTCCTTCTCTTTGTCTCTCTCTCTCTCTCTGTCTCACTGCTTGTCTCTCCTTCTGTCTGTCTCTCTGACTCTGTCCCTCTCTGTCTGTCTCTGTTCTCACACTCTCTGTTTTTCCTCTCTATCTCCCTCTCACTCTCTCTTTCTCTCTCCTGCTTTGTTGAGAAATGATTGTTTGATGTTTGTTGCATGTGAGAGTCTTGAACTTCTTGAATGTCGAACTGTAAAGACACGGTGAGATGGCGGGTTTATCAACACCGTCAACGAGAAAACGCTAGAATTTGAGAGCAGTTAGCACTCTGACTGGAGTGTTAGGAATTTTAAGAAATGATCCAAATAATAGTAGCAAAATAAAAAAATGTTTTTTTGCCTGTAGCATGTTGCTACGAGTACAATGCGCTTAGCGTCCCTTGGCGTAACTAGCCAATGAGCAAGCAGGCCTTTGAGGAAGAAGCTACTATAACGCAAAGTTATTACTTTTACTTTTTTTTTTTTTACAAGTTCTTCTTCGTGACATAGTATAATCTCAAAAAACTTGGCTTTTAGGCTATATTCAGCCTTACCATAATATATCAAATCTTATTTATTCGTTCTGACTCTAAAGATTGAGAGCTTTTAAAAGTCTACGCGTTTCACAGCATTTCTCTCACGTCTGCGCAGTAATGATGCTCTTTTCCTGAGAAAAAGCCGAAATCCGTGCACCTGCCGTCTGTGTTTAAAAGCAGGGGAATGTGTGTTGTGGAATCTGATTATTGCTTATTTCATTTCAGCCCAAATTAATGCAGGCTTTCGCAGTAAAAGCGGCAGAAACCTGAAACTGAAGCTTTTGAGTGGCGTTGTGGCAGGATGGTGGGGCGAGTGGAGAGGAGGCGGTGGGGCAGATGCTTATCTGCAGACGTGCAGGCGAAAGAGACCCGAGAGTGTGTTCATTAGATCAGCCGGAGAGAGATAACATCGCACGGGGCCGACCCCTGCATCCCCATAATTAAGATGCATGACATCAGGACGAGGCTGGAGATGCACTTTCTGACCAAATTTAAACACACATTCATTTTTTCCACACTTTCTCTTTCCGCTGAGAGCTTTCAGACGACCGTCTAGACTCTTTCTCGAACACTCGGAATAATGGAGTCTGCTATCAGTTATCAAAAACTGATACTTATTATTCAATAATCCATTATTTACGGAAATAAATAAATCAAATCAAAATAAATAAATCAAAATATAGGGCTGTATTCAGAGCTGATTTAATCACGCAGTGAGGGTTTAATACCAATATTTCACACATCAGTACTCAGACCTCAGACATAACTACAGACTTCAGCGCTATTCAGAACCTACAGGAGAGAGTTACAAACATGGAGGCGGAGTTTGGGTAAAGTCGTAGAGAGTCGGACTTGTAACCCGAAGGTGAACCTGAAGGTGGTGGGTTCGAGTCTCGGGTCCGGCAGGGATTGTAGG
>CM074950.1:1487946-1492946 GCA_037577455.1 Pangasius macronema
AAAACAAAAAATTATTAGAAGCTAAAAAACACATCTCAACCAGGGGTGCCAATAATTATGGAGGGCACTGTATATTACCAAGCACATTAACATTTAGCCACACCCCCAAAACTCCATAAAAGGAAAAGCTCACACAGAGCTGGAAAAAAAATAGCAGAATGGTGACTAAACGGTAAACGAGCACCTTTTAAACGTGACATTAACTAAATCTCCCAGTAATGCAGCTCAGCCACTGCAGCGCCTCAGCTACCACAGACACACACTAACCCCTCCTCCTTTTAGAGGGCGCCATTACTTTTGTCATCATCGAATTGCTAGTCTTCGTTTATGGATTTGTTTTGGAAATCCTTCTTTACGAGTCATTAGTATGAAATCACTGAGTTTCATTTTTAAGAAGGGTGTCAATACTTTCTGGAAGGCGCTGTATACCATCATTACTGAAATTTACATTTGTCATTTGGAGAGCTAGATATACCAAGTGTGTGTGTGTGTGTGTGTGTGTGTGTGTGTGTGTTAAACTCTCTAAATTGTTATGCAGTTGGGTCCTTGTCACCTCCGGCATCTCCGACAGCAGCAGCAGCGACAGTGCGTCTGTCAGCTTTAGCGTTAGCATTAGCATAGCATCTTTAATAAGCTCTGTCAGCATTAGCATTAGCATAGCATCTTCAGTTTTCCTGAGATCCTCAGTGACATGCACGAAGGTAGCCTCGGTAACTCAATTACTCTCTCTCTCTCTCTCTCTCTCTCTCTCTCTCTCTCTCCCTCTCTCTCTCTCTCCCTCTCTCTGATGATGATGTCATTTGGGGAATTCTGTCCAAATGGCCCTGGTGCTTGGAAGGCACTTACCTTGGCTTTGGACTTTATTTAATTGTCTTGCAAATGCGGCCAGTTTTTTCCTCTTAAATCTCTTTACCTTTAACGTATTTATAAGGGGAAAAAAATCAGAATTCAGTGAAAGTGAATGTAAAGATTGACGTCAGAACAGTGCGGTTTAAGAGCATCAGATTTTTTAAAAAGAATTAAAGAAATATCAGGGTCAGATTAATCGGCTGGATACGCGGATGCGCCGCTTCGGGACGGATCCACGATAACCCAATAACGGCCCTGGACTTCTCCCTGCGCTGCGTTATGATTCATACGCACCACGCCAAACGACTGCGAACAGGCTGACATGCGTCTCAATAAAGCACGTGTTCATTGACTATCCGTTTTAATCAGAGCGCTTTGGTTTCAATTCCCAGCCTATCGTGCGTCAGGGATGAAGGAGCGCCGGCTCCAGCGGCTCGGAGTTCAGACGCAGTTCAGAAGAGAGACGGAGATCGATATGATTCGACTCGGGATTCGCTGAATCGGAGGAACTGACTCGTCTGATTCGTTCGCCTTCTGCTTCAGGCTTCCTCTGTCAGGGTTGCGATGCTGTCCAGTTAAAGTACACATGGATTAAACACCGAGTGCCATGCTGTAATCGGAAAATAATCAGCGACAGCGGAGTTTCTGTTCCCGCCCTGGAGTTGATTATTTTCCCGTAACAGCATGTCTCGAGGTGTTTTATTCCTCTTACACCACAGCACTTTGCCAACGATTATAGTGTTTTTATTTATTAAAGAACAACACGTCACACTTTTCTCACGTTACAGCAGAATTAAACAGTCGCTCTGTCACCAGACTCGCTTTCTCTCTCTTCTTCTCTCTCGTTTGTTCATCTTCAGTAAGCACTTTGTCCTGGTCCTGGATCCGGAGTCCATCCCGGGAACGCTGTGCGCCTCGGACTCTTTTTTAATTAGCCGCTCCTGCGATTAGCTGTTAGCTTTTTGCTTGTGTTAAATGTTAAATGTCCATTAAAAACCTTTCTGTGTGTGTGTGTGTGTGTGCGTGTGTGTGTGTGTGTGTGTGTTGTTGTTGTGCATTAAGACACATGCTTGTGCATTGTGGATATTCTGCTTCCTGTCCCGCCTCCTCAGAGCCTCACAGTCATGTCTATGTGTGTGTGTTTCTTTCGTGTGTGTGTGTTTGTATCGTGTGTGTGTGTGTGTGTGTGTGTGTGTATTTGTATCATGCGTGATTTTTGTTTTTGGATTTCATTTCGTGTTAATGGATGTTGTGTTGTTTTGTATTAGTGGATTTTTATTTGGTGTTTTCTCATTTTGTTTTGGATTATTGGATTTTGTTTTTGCGTTTTCGGAATTTATTTTGCATTTTTTTTCTAGTTTTAGTTTTTTTTTCTTTTAAATTTCAGATTTTCACATTTGCCTTTTGTGTTGTGGTAATCTCACGGTGTTGCAGATCTCAGACCCCAGTGTAGTCGATCTGTAGGCAAAGCCAGCGCAGGTCAGGACGCTGGGAGCGACTGTATTGACGAAAGCGGCGCTGGTCTGTAAAATCGTTGGTAAACCTGAAGACGTGAAGGAGAAGGAGAAGGGCGATGTGTGTGAGCGTCTGCTGCCGAGGGGCAGAGCTCTGGGTCTCCTCAGGGCTGTAATGAGAGCAGTGCTGTGTGTGTATTAGGTTAGAATTGAATTCACACAAGTCTATACTTATTACATTTCTGTACACGAGCCTTTATTCTGAATGAATATATATATAAGATCATACCATAATGTAATACCAATAGCTTCAGTAAGGTTTTATATTTTATATATATATATTTATATAAGTGCTATGTGAGAAATAAAACCCTGTGTGTGTCGCGCTCGTGCAGGAAAATAACGTCACTGTTGATTCTTTTCTATAACACCATAAATCCTAAACTGAATTTACTGGCGATTATAATATTTTAATTTTAATACGTTGAGCTTCAGTGAATCAGTTCATGCTTATGTGAATCAAACTCGGTGTCATTTGATTCATTTGATTCATTTGATTCATGAAAAAAAAAAAAGCCCTGAAGTTATTCATCTTACACTAGAATTATGACAGAGGAATAAAACCATTCATTGCAGGAATGTTTTACTTATTAAAGAGAGACATGTCATTTTTTATCCATTTATAGTTACACCTATGTACATCTCTCTCTTTTTACCAAGAAACTGCAAAGCGTAAACTTCATCCTATCCTGAAGCTTAACTGTTACAGAGCACTGACACTGGAGACTCCTTCCATCAATGTTAAACAAACGTCTCCTTACAGAGAACTTCACCATATCAACGTTTTTATGACTGAGCTGTCGCTATGGAAACGATAACGTATTAGAAGCAGTGCATTGATATAAACCTGCGATTTGCAGCTACACCTTCTGACCAATCAGCATCCAGAATTCACTGTAGCACACTCACAGCGTACAGTAACGTGCTGCTCCGCATCAGGGCCTACTTTATTAAACATTCGCGTTTTGATTTACACCGCTAAGCCTCTCGCTCGGGAAAAACGTCACGTGCTACTGAGTGAGATTTTTATTTCCTCAGGAACGTGATGCTGCAGCTGGACAGATAAAGGAAATGAACCCGCTGTCAGATATCGCTTGAGGCTCTGAACTTAATCTAGTCCTTTTTACGACGTTTGTCAGTTTTATACGATTTCCCATAGAAAACTCAGCCTGCTGCTACATCCGCGTTTTCCCAAGCAGGAGCTCGGAGGACTGGGATGAAGGATGGGAATGCTCAGCTTCCCGCTACAGCGATATGCAGCATGGAGCTTGAGCGTGCTGTGAGAAGGGTCTTCACTACACACTTACAAACTAACACCAGTCAGTTTCACTGCAGTTACTGAATAATTTAGATGAGTTATTGATTAATAAGCTATAAAATAAATAAATAAATAAATAAATAAATAAATAAATCAATAACGAGTGTGTGGACTAGAAGAGGTTAATAGTGCGCTTACAATAAATGTGTGTATAAGGAAATGATTTGGGACACGACCGTGTGTTCTTCAATAACAGGGATCAGCTGGAGGTGAAATAGCTTTTTAATGCAATGATCCATAATTCCAAACACACACACACACACACACACACACACACACACACACACACACACACACACACACACACACACACACACACAGGTCTCGCTCATTACCGTTAATTACTTAATTTATCTCAGTCCCTGTGACAACAAAAACTTTTTTAATTAGCCGTTCCTGCGATTAGCTGTTAGTTTATTGCTTGTGTTAAATGTTAAATGTCCATTAAAAACCTTTCTGTGCGTGTGTGTGTGTGTGTGTGTGTATGTGTGTGTGTGTTGTTGTGCATGAAGACACACGCTTGTAGATATTCTGCTTCCTGTCCCGCCTCCTCAGAGCCTCACAGTCATGTCTATGTGTGTGTGTCTCTTTCGTGTGTGTGTGTGTTTGTGTGTGTCATTGATCCACTCATTAACGCCTGATGTTTTAGCCTCCCTTGCACACGTTGTGACCTTTGACCTTTTAAACAAGTGAGTTAACACACCAAGCGCACTCGAACAGTGAATAGGGGGAGGAGTGGCCACTCAGGCTGATTGGGGGAATTAGTCACACACATGCACCGTGCAAATCCACTTCACACACTCTGGAATGGCAAGCACACACACACACACACACACACACACACACACACACACACACACACACACACACACACACTCCTCTTTCTTTAACACAAACGGTTTGTGTAATTCTAGACCTCTCGGTGGTGTGTGTTTTCACGTCCCTCGTTTTGACCCTTATTGCGTCCCACAGCCTTCTGACCTTTTGCGTGTTCCGCTTTCCATATTTGGTCGTTATTTTCCTGTCAATAGCTAATTTTATCTGTTTACGTTTCAGTCTTTATTTGAACCTCTGGGAAACGTTTTTAACGAGAGCTTCTCTTCACATCTCTACTCAATAAAAATAATGTGTGGGTGTGAATTATTAATTCATGGGAACGAGATAATGAAGCAGCGACCACGACTTAGTATCGTGTGAGAACAAGATAAACAACAAGTAGAAATAAGATAGCTATGTTATTGGAATGAGATAAGAAGGCCAAGGTAATTAAGTCATGTTAATCAGATAATTAAGTGGCCATGACATAGGAAGACATGAGT
>CM074950.1:1497946-1501867 GCA_037577455.1 Pangasius macronema
TCCTCCTCCCCCTTTTCCTCCTCTCTTCCTCTTTCTGTCCGTTCTCTCCTTTGGGGACGCTCCAAATGGCCACAATGGCTGGAAGAGGCCATGCCCTCTCATCCCTCTCTCTCTCTCTCTCTCTCTCTCTCTCTCTCTCTCTCTGTCTCATTCTCTCTCCATCTCCATCCCTTCTTCCTTTCCACCTCTCCAGAGAAACAATGCTGCAGGTGATGCTGAAAATCCACACCTAGACACTGTGTGTGTGTGTGTGTGTGTGTGTAGATGTTTCTATCGCATTTGACTATTGTTTGAAGGAGAAGAGCTCCCTCTAGCCACTGCGCACACACACAGCAGGGAATTCTCACATCAACGCTGCGATCGATAACTCACACACACACACACACACACACACACACACACACACACACACACACACACACACTGCACAATCAATAACACAGAAGAATGCCAACAACCTTTTCTCACTCTCGCTCTTTTACACACACACACACACACACACAAATAGATGCTGGTAAACACAAACACTTACTGTATGCAATGCTTTCACACACACACACACACACACACACACACACACACACACACACACACACACACACGCCACACCGTGTATATGATATAAAACCCGTCTGGACACGACTGCTCGAGCGCTAATAAGCGACACAACAGATTTATCATAACACTAAATTTATTTCTAATAAAGGCTCGAATGAGAGATTCTTTTGTTTGTTTATTTATTTTCTTGCTAGTTCATCGAACACGTTTTACATTTACGTCGAGCGCCATAGCAACAACACATCAGAACGCGAATCCTTCAACATACTGACGACTTGAGCACCAAGTCTTATAACACTAACCAAGTGTCACCCGCTCTTGACGCAGGACTAACCAATGTCGTCGTAAAAGGGCAGGACGATTTGACAATTTTGCATTTTCAGTTAAACGATTCCTTAATGTTTTTTTGTTCCGTTTTCTTCTCACCAATTCAAAGTGGGCGGGACTATAGATATCACAGAGTCTCTCAAAGAACCAATCAGAATGAGCTATCTGCTTACGTCAGCTTGTTTTCCCCAACCGCAGGAACTAACGTCACTTCTTCTTTCCTGCTCTCTTGGACCTTCTGTGCCTGAGCAAAACTGTGTAGTTAGATATATTTAATTTATAATTTATACATAATTGGTCTACACTGTTAAGTAATTTGATACTAATGATACATATTAGGGGAGCAGGGTGGCTTAGTGGTTAGCACTGCTGCCTTGCAGCTCCAGGGTTGGGGGTTCCTGTGTGTGTGTGGAGTTTGCATGTTCTCCCCGTGCTCCAGGGGTTTCCTCTGGGTGCTCCAGTTTCCTCCACCAGTCCAAAGACTTGCATTGTAGACTCCAGGGCTCCACCCCTTCCAGGGTGTCCTGCCTTGTTCCCCGAGTCCCCTGGGACTGGCTTCAGGCCACCTCGCAACCCTGTGTAGGATCAGCGGAATGGAAGATAAGACATGTTTCAGTCTTCTGAGAAAAGAACAGACGCTCAATTTATTCAAGTTATTCACCACTATTTCCTCACCTGTAACGCCAATTATTCAATTCTGTCAATAAACGTTTATCTGAAACGCTGTTTTTTTTAGAAAGCATTCGCAAATTCTTCAGTGAAAACCCTTGCTCTTAATCTTTGGTTAGTCTGTTTAGCTAAACACTGATATTTACTGTTCCACTGCTGAAGTTGTGCTATAATTATTTGTGCTGTATTCGCATATTTTAAGTATTTATAGGTGGAGTTTAACAACTGCCCTTGGAGTATCCCTTTAGACTTATTCTCCACCTCGTATAAGGATGAACGTGGAGAAGAACGTTGGAATTAATCAGCTCTAAAACTTCGGGATCCTGCACACATTCACTCAGGCTGGGATTTGGAGACATGCTTGTGATGTTGATTATTCGTTTTCGCCCTTGGCCTGGTCCAGGTGGTCCAGCAGGGGGGCTACGTGATGAGGAGATCCCTGATGAAACGGCCTCCTGTTCGCTTAGCAGAGCTTTAGCCTCAGGCAATTAGCTGTATTTCGCTATATATACAAACCCACCTAAACCCTTCAGAGGCTCAAAAAAATCTCACCAAGTCAGCGGTTTAGAAATAGCATGCCATGTTAGCTAAGATAGTAGCGTATAGAGATGTTCCTGAACACTCCTCCTCTCCCAGAACCTGTAATCCGCGAGAAGCTTCAGAAACAAGACCACATGGCTTCAGGTGTCAGCGTGAGATCTTTGTGATTCACACCGCCGCGGGCAAACTCACTACAGAGACACGCCGAGGCGCCTGGAAACACACCCCGCTGTCTGTTAGCACGCACTGCAAGAAAGCGTTTTTTTATTAGCTACAGACCAACTCTGGTTTCTGCCATGAAAAAAACCCACATTTTAAAGTTTAAACAAGCTGCTGGGTTGAATTTTCATTACAGCAGACGCTGAATCCACAGTGGACGGGAGAAGGTCAAGCGCTAACACCACAAAAAAGCCAAACAAGTCAAAGACCACGGCTGCGGCTAACAATGTCGACAAGTCAAACAGCCGGTGGTGTTTAAAGTCTTTAAATCTGCATCCAGTAGCCTTTCATCTGACAAGAAATATCATTTTCAGTAATCAGCCTGAATTAAGAGAGCTAACCTCGGATAAACTAGCGTGCTCTGACTAACTCTGTGATAGCATGCTTGGTCAAATCAGCTATCGTTTACTAGGCTAGCATGTAGTACAGCTGCCAGGCTTTGCTCTACCAGGTGAGCTAACCTGTGCTAGCCTAGCATGTCGTACAATAGTCAGCTGCTGCTTTAATACACCATGCTAGCCCGCTCTGTCAAGTGAGCTAATCTATGCTAACCTAGCATACACGTGCAAATGAATTAAGATGTGATAATTTACCAGGCTCTACCAGGAGAGCTAATCTGTACTAGCCTAGCATGTAGTACAGCTGCCAGGCTTTGCTCTACCAGGACAGCTAACCTTACACTAACAGTGTACACTCTTCCAAGATGGCTGCCAGGAGAGCTAAAAACAAAAACAGTGAAAATAGAAGTCTAAAATTTTTCAAAAGGCTCAATTTTCAGCGACCCAAAGCGCCGAAGCTACTGTATGCGTACGCGTATGGACGCGGTCTCGGATTAGCAACTCTCTCATCGCTGCTCTCAGCGTAGTGTCCATCAAGTGGCCGCGTTTCCATCCTTCCAACCGCCCTCTTTTCTGAAAACTCAATTACAACCTAAAGGAGCTGAACTCAGCAACAACGCAGCAGCAGCACGGTGTAAGTGGACCTCAGAAAAAATAAATAAATAAAAATTACACTGCTGACTCCTGCCATTTGTGGTTTAGCGTCATGCGCCTGGAGCGAAAGCAGAAGCTGTAGCGAATTTTTAAAATCCCATTAACCCTAGTTGGGCTATTTCGGTCTATATTTTCCCCTTCCATGTTTAAGACAAGCGTCAGAACAGGAGGGAAATCATCCCTTTGAACTTTTAATCATGACCTGACCTGATGACATTAACATTAACTCAAAACAGAAAGGGGAGGTCCTTATTGAACCTCACATGCTTGGTGCTGATTGGACATGGTGTATCACATGACTCATCACAGGGAGAGTCCTGGGAGAACGCCTCCACCTCATTCGTCAGTCCGCTGAACTTTTGGCCATGTTGAGGTTTTTTTTCCCACAAAAACAGAAGAAATGACAAATTGTTTTGGAGACGTAGGTTACAGTTGAAATCATCGGAAAAAAGACTGTTCTTTATACATTTTCAGTAATCAGCCTGAATTAAGAGAGCTAACCTCGGATAAACTAGCGTGCTCTGACACGCTGTGATAGCATGCTTGGTCAAATCAGCTAGCATGTAGTACAGCTGCCAGGCTTTGCTCTACCAGGTGAGCTAACAGTAAGGTTACA
>CM074950.1:1511659-1514159 GCA_037577455.1 Pangasius macronema
CTACAATCCCTGCCGGACCCGAGACTCGAACCCACCACCTTCAGGTTCACCTTCAGGTTACAAGTCCCACTCTCGGAGCATTAGGCCACGACTGCCCCAGTTTTCTGTCCTCTCGCATGGACCTCTGAGACTAGAATTTATGAAACAGGTTGTGTATTTATGGTAGGCATACAAGTCCAGTAATTACGGTAGTTTGTCATCAAATATGCTAGCCTTGCTAGCAGAAACTAGCATTATCATAGCTGCTTTTGCTCAAACAGAAGCTCCTCATGAAGAGAATATGGAGCTCGTAGCATTAAACACTGCTTTGTGGATTTGAGTCATGTGCAGCTTCGGACCATTACTGTCCAAGATTAGAGGATAGTGTGGCACCGGTAAACATTTAGCTTTTTAAATGTTTGAAATATGTGTGCTAAGCTAGCTAGCCAACTTTGCTAATGTTAGTGATGAACAAAATAGTAGCTGTTTTGCTCACATTATATTTTGACAAGTTTGACTGTGAAATAAAATAAAGTCAAAAATCCCGCTAATGTGAGCTAGATCACTAACAGCTAGCTACCTGGACAGACAGACAGTATAAATGAATAAAACACTCAGGGACGTGCAGCTATAGGAAAATAATCAACTTCAGCAGTGACAGAAACTTCTGCTTCATCACACCACTGATTATTTTACTCCAGCAGCACCACACACAGTGGTTTATTACTTGTTTATAGATTATAGATTGTTTATAGATTATTTAATAAGGGGAAAAAAACAGACAGAGTGAGGAAACGGACTACAACACACACACACACACACACACACACACACACACACACACACACATCAGTATTCCTGACGGTGTTTCCAGATTAGACCCAAACGCCGATTAACTGCCTTTAAACCTCGCACGTCTCCCTGAGGGATCACTGTGTTCTCTCTCTCTCTCTCTCTCTCTCTCTCTCTCTCTCTCTCTCTCACACACACACACACACTCCTTCAGACAATTGCCGCTTCAAACTCTCGCCTCGTCGAGACTCGTAATGAATGTTTACCAACTGCAATGAAAAGCCCGGGTGAGAAGTAAGCAGAGACGAGTGGAGAGACGAGCGGAGAGACGAGCACGTCTCCGAGGAGGAAAAAAAGATGAGTTTTAAATCTGTCCAAAGGCAAGGTCACTTTTTTCCCTTTCTTTCATCCTTTCACTTTCTCCACATCGCATTGTGTGAAAGAGCCTTTCAGAAGACGATCACTTTAGCGCACTGGGCTAGCCCCTTTCAGCGAATCCTCTCAACCTGAAGCAAATGACGCCACTTTTCTTTAACGCCAACTTCTTTATTTCACGAACACTAAACACGACATCTTTAGTCGGCTTTGTGACTGTCACGCTGTAACTTCGACTCCGCACAAAGGTAAAGAGCTCAGGCTGAAGCACACATCCAGCAGCTCTCGCTACTCCAGAGTGGCCATGAACCATTTCACAATGAAAGGGAAATCCAACAAAACGCCATGTTTTTATTTTTTTAAACTTCACCTTCATCGCCTCAGCACCAGCATCGTTGCTCTGCACCATGATCTTAACTCAGACTTTAGTTATTGCTCTCTACAAACTGAACATTCACAACTGTCTCAGCTACAAAAATAAAATTATCTTCATTTAAAAATAGTAATAAAATAGATTCTAAGTAGAATAGAAATAAACAAGCATTTAATTTAAACTAATTAAACCACCAGTTAGAGACGTTTTCCTGAAAATAAAACCAGGAAATAACCAAATCTGGAAATCTGGAGCCAGGATCAAGATCAACATTAAAGAAGATTCCTGCATCAGGTATCAGGTGATGGCACACGAACTCCACCACGGTGTCATGATTACAAGCCCAGAACCTGTGTTTTTCTACGAGTCCTGACCTTTAGTGACAGAACGTCACGGCGGCTGGCTGATGATGATACTGCGATGCCTACAGCAGGCGGTGATATTTAACGAAAATAAACTTCTGGCATTGATGATACAAAAAAACAAAAAAGACGTTGTCATGCTGTTAGAGACAGCATGAGAGCTAAAATGAACAGAAACAATCAGCTAAATGTGGCATATGGAACACGAAAAGGGTCATACAGGACTACAGGACTACAGGAAGCCATGCCTGCTTGGCCGAGCTCTCCAGTGCCTCAGTTCCTCTAAAAGGTTTTTAGTGACTTTTTTAAATTATTTTTTTATTGAGAAAAAGTCATGATGTAATATACATTACATGTAATAGACATTTTGAGACTTTTTTAAATCCCAGTTTTATCACAGACTTTTCATAGCCAGTTCCCAGCCACTGGTTGTACTGAAGATGTTACCACTGAGAAACCATGAAGATGGTTTAGGACTACCAATGCTCTGAGCTTTAAGACTGCAACTGCCGTGAACTGTTGATAACTTCAACAAAGACTGCATGTGTAAACTATAACGGACGTCCAAGTTACACAGTTCTACTTTTTGACCACAGTTATAGAAGGGAATTATTTATAA
>CM074950.1:1519159-1526170 GCA_037577455.1 Pangasius macronema
TCATTTGTCACATATTTACAAGGCTGAGAAGCAGTCCATTCTGAGACAGGCTAATCTATCAGAGCAGCTGCTCTCTCTCGCTCTCTGTCTCTCACATCGACTCGTCCGGCGTGACAGATGAGGATATGAGAAGCCCTGAAATCGGACAAAGCCCTGAAGCGTGCAGGTCCCTTCACTACCTTCCATTTGTTTTCCTCTCTGCTCTCTTCGGTATCTGACTGCATCTCAAACACAAATTCATCACCACCCCGACTGTATGAACATAAAATCACCGCCTGACCTTAAGCAGTAACGGCCAGTCTCATGTCCGAGACGTCTGTCACGTTCCGTGTGAAAACACACACACACACACACACACACGCACACACACGAAACAGAAAATACACAAAAGGAAATGAAAAGACAGCATTTTTCCAGTTTGCTCAAATCCGGAAATATGAGCTTGAGCATTTTTTCCGGGCTCCTTGAGCAATTATAATAAATTTTTCCGCACTTTGCAGGAGCCCTGCGGTGCGCATTAGCCCGAGAGCCTGACTCGATTTTATTCCGAGGGGCGCGGGCAGACGGAAACCCGTCTTAAAGGATGACCGCTCGGCTTTTATCAGGTTTGCTATCACTCAAGGTGATAAACATGATCTCTCATTCCCCCTCATTACGCTTCCGTTTGCACTTCACACACAACCCCATGACATCACCACCATCTACACACACACACACACACACACACTCACAGCACCTCAGTAAAGGCCCTCCTGAGATACACACAAGCTTTTCACGAGTCAGAACACGAAACAGCGGACACGGTTCTGATGACTGAATGTGTTTGTGATGAAACCGCAGATCTGAGGAACTGTAATACAGCGTTAGTTTTAGGAAATGTACACCATAAACCGCTGTGTGTCATGCAGTTATAGGAAAATAATCACTCATGAGGTGGTGTGATCTGTCTTGTCTTGTCTTGTCGCCGAGAGACTGCAAAAAAGAGCGTAAACTCCTCTGTCCTGATGATGTCATAAAACGTAGCGTACATTTCACATTAGTGACTGTGATGGTGTGGCTAGTGGGCGGGGCTTGTCCACCATGTTTTTAGTCTTAAAGAGACATGGTATTAGCTACATATTGCTTCGGAGGCTAGCTAGTTAAACACAAATGAATCAAGCACAAATCAGTGAAAATCGATCGTCTGAGCTTTGTTCTCAGATTAGCAAAGTGAGCTAACTGTGCTAGCTACCTACGCTGATCAGAGGCACCAGTGACCTCCGCTGCTTCCTTCCTTTACCATTATTCTTCCTTCCTTCCTTTTCCTATTCACATTTAACGAGAGGTTTATAAATGACAGGAGAAGATGAAATAACGATTTTTCCATTTTTATGCATTAACGGAAGACATGTCGAGCCACACGTGCCGTAGGTTTGACCCGAGGAATCACACTGCATTTGAATTATTTGCTAGCGTAAACATGCAGGTAAAATTTACAGCGTTACCTCTGACTGTTACAAAGCGCTGACACTGGAGACTCTTATATTGATTATGTCCGCTGTACACGTCCCTATGAATGAGCTGTTACTATAGAAACAACAGAACGAGCGCATTAATATAAACCTGAGCAGTCAGAGCTGCTGTTATACAAGATTAATCAACACCTTCTGACCAATCAGAGAGCAGAACTCAGGAGCACTGGGGTAAAATCTGAAATTTAACACACTGGAGTGTAGAAAGTGCCGAGACTTTTTGGCTTTAACTCTCCTCTAATGGAGCTGTGAAGGTGCGAGTGTGTGGTGGTGAATCTGCTCAGGCAGGCGTGTAAATGCACCGAGGCTGCTGTGAATTTTGTCTGCGATGTCATGGGATTTGGCCTGTAACTTCCAGTAAGTGCTAGATTAGAGGAAAAGGGGGCTGATGAGGGCAAAGGAGAAAAGCGAAGCATTAGAGGAGCAGCCATTAACGTTAGTTAAAGGGTCACATGTTACGGTATCGCACCGTTCAAACACGGGATCTGTAGAGAAAAACACCCCCATGGGTCTCTTCTGTTCTGTTCACTTCCAGCGCTCTTCCAGTCATTACGGCCAGACGAAGCTCCTCGCCTCACCGGGGATTAAGCACAAAAAGAGAGAGAGAGGAAGAGAGAGAGAGAGCGAGAGAGCGAAGCTGTGAGATTTTACCGGAAACTTTGCCGCTTATCAAAAAGACGTGACTCCCAGAAACGGCCTTGAGTACTTCCTAGAAGAGGCATCCATTAATAATGAAGTGGAGTCTGAAGGTTTTTTATGCTTCGTGACATATAGATTTTCCTGTTGATGTGTGTGATGGGTCATGTCTGCTCGTGTTGGTGAGGTTGTTGTGTCAAAAGCAAGTCAGCGAGCGAGCGAGCGAGAGAGAGAGAGAGAGAGAGAGAGAGAGAGCGAGCATGAGACAGGAAGAGTGCTGGAATTTCAATATCATGTATTGATTCACAAAAGGTATGCGGCTGTTTGAACCAGAACAAGATGTCGGACAGGCCAAGACCACAAGACCACATTTTCACCGTCCCTAGTCTCCCCGGCTGTGTGCCGCGTCCTTGGCGAGATGTTTAAAGTTTAACCACGAAGCGACGCAAAACACGTGGAAAGCCTGTGGGAGTCTCACATCATCTCAGAGCGGCTTCAGTGCTGCGAGGGACAAGCTTTCTGCATTTACACACATCGATTTTATCCGAGACGAAATGCTGTGATAAAAGGTTGTGATTTTTTTTACGATCGCTCAGCCTGTCCATATTTCTTATTTACTTCTAAACAACAAGCTGTTTGTGTCAGATTAAAGCTCTAGACCTTAAATATTACAGACAATGCACGATAAGTCAGTGATGAACAAAGCGCCCTTTATACATAAAGTTCTCCAGGATTTGTATCCAGATTTTTTTTTTTAAATTCCATTGAACTCTGCACAACTACCCCAACATTTCACGATATAAAATAGCCCTATATTTCTTTGCCTATAGGTTTATGCCAATTAACCTTAAAGCTCAGCGTTTAGCGAAGACGGAGCTTCTGACCTCTATGCGCTTCATTGAAATGTCACGCTTGGAAAATGTCAGCCGCGACTGTAATAGCTGTGATGCACTCTGTCATCTGGGAGAACTGGGCGGTTAAACTGACTCCGAGCTGACGTGTGATGCGCTTGAATTTGTTTTAAATGAGCCGTCTGAAGGCCATCTCTCCTCCGCTGTCTTCTCCGCTGCCTTGTAAGTGAAAAGCCTCTGTCGGTTGGTTAAACCCCACGGGCCGATCAGACGATTAGTTTCACCTGAGCTAGTTTTCGTTTCACCTGTTGAGGAGAGAAGCAAGAGAGCGATCAAGGGTCTGGAAAAGCTCTCCGTGGCTAAAAAGTTACCCCGACCTAACAAGTCTAATAAGCACCAATTACGCACAGTCAACCGGGAANCTCTTTCTTTCTCTCTGTTCACATCTCTACCTCTCAAGTCTCTCGTCTCCAAAGCCTTTTCAAGCCGTCATTTGTCATCATTACACGACAATGCAGGCGGCTGTCTCAAAAGCCATTACCAAAATTGCTGGAGATGATTTCTAGTGTCCTCTTCATAGGCTTGTTAGAGAGAGAGAGAGAGAGAGAGAGAGAGAGAGAGAGAGAGAGAGAGAGAGAGAGAGAAAATCATTTCATCCAATGGGGACTCGTGCCCTCATCTCGGCAGGTTCTCAATTGCAGCCCTCTTTAAATGTGGTGGAAAATGAGACCAATCTGGAAAAGAGCGAGGAGCAAACTCGCAAAAGAGTGACGATCCAAACTTTCAGCTGGTGTGACAGTGGGATGTCACGGAAATACAGCAAACTGCGAGTGTCTGTCTAATAGCCTGTCTGAAACGCCGTCCTGCACCTGATTTCCAAGCCCTTTGTCAAGTTTAATGAGGTGTTTGGTGGAAGGAAATAAGTGTCCAGTGCTTTAAAAATCACTAACACTGTAAGGCGTTCCCACAGGGTTCAGTACTAAGCCCGCTGCTCTTCATTATATCCATGTACTCCCAAATGGTCTTGTTGTATATTTCAGGGACTCAATTTTCACTGCTATGTTCAAAACACTCGGATTTGTTACAGCATCAAATCAAGCACTTCCTCCATGCCGCCTCCTACCCTCATTAAAGTTGGGATAAATTTCTCAACGGTGTTTTATTCTATTTAAAGCTGTTTTTACTCTGTGCTCCTTCAGCAGGCTTGTAAGATTACTGAGTAATAATATCTCAAACGAATTCTATACCAGACTGCGTGATAACGTGTTCTCCGAGTCATGAAGATCCTCTAATGATAGACCTGTTAAAAGAAAATTATTATGGTTTGCTTGCATCGTCAGTCGGCGTGATCCGGAAATCAGCTCATGTCCACATAAACACAGATCCCTCTGTAGAACTCTAACAGTGTTATCTCTGGAGAAACCGTGCTTCAGAAGGCAATCAAGATGGGTTCTGAATCGTTCTTCAAAGTGAGCCTGAGATAAGGAGATGTTCTTTTGTCCATTAGCATGTGTGCTAGCTTCGCCACTCACTGTATGAGATGCTGGAAACATTTATATTTCTCCATTGCCACTATTGTGTTCGTAGCGGTCACGTGAATTTTGCGTCACTCTATGCTGTCTTCCTATAAGCACATTTTAGATGAGAGCTGTAGCAGATCTCTCACGTGGAGATCTCCTTCGAAAAGTTCTCGCGTTGACAGAACGTCGTCGTCGGCCGTCTCAACTCACAACATAAGAATTCTTTTAATGTGCAATCAGCTAAAAATCATAGTTTAGTCCCAGCTCAAGTCTTTAGCTTCCACGCACGGTGACCTTTTCATTAATATTAATGAGCTGATTGAGTGTGACCTTTGACCCCAACCACATGTGTTAACCTCAGGTTCGGATGCTAACATCCATTATTTGGTCCAAACTTTTATGAGCTCTGGCTCTTGGGTTTAATAAAGGTGCCAAATTATTAGTCGTATAGTAATAATAATAATTATTATTAGGCATTGAGGCTATGTTGCTTTTGTGATGGCCCTCCAGGTCAGGTTTGAGGAGCGCTGCATTATGGGAGACTGAAGTGCCCACAGCTTTAATATGAACGATAGCATGGTGGCTGTAGTACGTAAGTACCGCCCCTCCCAATAAAAAGAGCCAATCACCTTGGGTTGATATTAGCAGAAATGATTCATGTGCAAATATACAGCATTTTGCTCTGTTAGTAATGTATTAGTAGCCATAACAACAACATTAAGATGACTTGTGCACAGTGTGAGATGTACACAGTCTCGATCAGAAATTCACAAATTCATATCTAAAATGTTATCTTGTCAATCCTTTTTTTCTGGTTTATGAGTCTCTCCATATTCATGATTGTTTGGCGGTAGGTAATTGCCAACATGGCCACCGAGTGGACGGACACTTCTAGGATTTCGCTAACCATCAGCGAGCTGTGAGCAGCTAAATCAGAGTTAAAAGTAAAAACAGACACTTTTTGGATTCTCATAACTCATAATATTGTCATGTAGATGAGGCCGGTCAGTGTATACGCAAGCACACTACTTAAAATCCAAGATATTAAGCTTGCTAAAAAAAATCACAAGGATCAAATCAAACGAGCAAACAGGAGAAAAAAGGCAAAACTGGATCAAGTCAAAAAAAAGAAAAGAAGAAACAAAGCAAAGCCTCTGAATTACAGCAGAACATGGAAACCTCACAGAGACGAAATGATTAAGAGAGGTTTAAATAGACAGAACGATTAATCACAGGTGTGTTAGTGCTCAGGTGAGTGTGAGAATCTTAATATCTGGACTGGATTGGGATCCGGAGCAGTGGCTTGGTGATGGAACTGGATGTTTTGGTAGAATTGAGTTCTATCATTAAATCATCGTATGAGCGGTGTTGTTCAATTGTCTCGTGAATTCTGTAGTTAAACTGTCTTTGAGTTGTGTTGGTTGAATCGACCATTTGAGTAAAGTCTTTAAATCACACGTCTTTTGAGTTTGAGTGTAGTTCAATCGTCTTGTGATTACCGTAGTTACCGTAGTTACGTTCCCACTTGGCATGTAGAATAATGATAAAACATCTCATTTCTCTTCTATCTCAATCACGGCTGATGGCTCGGAGTCATTCTGACCTTGGCTACAATTCCACATCAGTGTTTAAGATCCTCCTTCCTGACAGATGAGCATGTACGAGTCCATCTCCTGCTCCGAGGCCCTCCCACCCAGCTGACACGCAGCGATCGTGATGAATCGGCCGCTCGGCGTGCCCAGATTGTTTTCTAACGTTTAATTCAGTTTCTTCCTGTGCTTGGATGAACAGCGTTGCCTTATGGATTTCTGTCCTAATGTACTTCTGCAGGTAGAGAAGAGGGGAGGTGGAGGAGGAGGAGGCGGAGGCGGGGGCGGAGGAGGAGGGGGGGTCTCAGCAAGCCCGGGAAATTATGGAGGCTCGGATCGATAGTCAAGGTCGCGACCCCCCCAGTGCCCTGCGTGTGTCTCCACCCTTCACAATTCACCATTGGATTTGGTCTCTCCACCCTAACAAGAAAGAAAGACCAGAGTGCAAAACGCTCCTCTCAACTGGAACGACGCTCTTTCTTTCTTTCTTTCTTTCTTTCTTTCTTTAACATCTCTATTTCTTTCTCTCTGCCTATCCTCCTTCCTTTCTTCTTGTTTTCCATTTCTTCCATTTCTTTGTCTCATTTCCTCGTCAATCACTAAAGCTTATTTCCTCTCTACCTCTCTCTCTCTTTCTCTCTCTCTCTCTCTCTCTCTCTCTCTCTCTCTCTCTTCAGTCCTCTTTCTTATTCTTATATCTATACCTTTCCTTCATCAGACTACATCTCTACCTCTTTTATTGTCTATACTCTGTCCCTCTTTCGAATCATTCATGACAAATATCATAATAATTTATGACAAATTGCAAAACAGAGTCAAAGAGATCTTACATAAGATGTTGAGGTTCTCTTTGGGAGTGACGAGGTTGGACAGGATTAGGAACGAGTACATCAGAGGGACAGCT